>JARPMJ010001174.1:100000-122500 GCA_033366665.1 Phoxinus dragarum | reverse complement strand
GTCCGAGAAAGCAGTCAGGAGAGTTAGTAGATTAACGTTGGAGGATTTGAACTTGAGAAGCGGAGTGTACTGACGTCTTTCCGCGGTTAAAACAACATTCTTTCTGATGTTCATTCATGTTTATTTGATGCTATAAATGAACTAGAAGGAAGAGATGGTATTTAAATTTCTTTAATAAATTACCAAATTTGAAAGTTTTATATCATAACCTGGTCAGTGTCTCTCTGCTCCGTGATGTGTTTTTCACTGCGTGAGAACATGGTGTGTGTGAGAGAGGCGTGGCTTGTCGGACATAGCAACAGTAACTAAAGGGGGTGGGTCTTTGCGAACAGTCAATTGGTTTAAAAGCCCAGTCCGAGTGAAAATGCTCCATGGAAACATATCAATCAGAATAAAAATGCCCAAACCGATAGAAATTTCAGTTGTTTTGATAGGAGTGAGTGGGATAATCCTTTAATCCGTTCGATAGGACATCACAGGCAATGCTTAGATTAAACCAGGAATAGGCCTTAGTTCAATTAGGACATTTAGAGTCCCGCTGTGGTGAAAATCAAGTTTTTAATGTTGTTTATATGTCTATGTGGTGTTTTTAATATGCTGTAAGACAAAGCATGTGTAAATTCATCAGTCGACAGCATTGGTAAGTATTTTCTTCTTAATACTGCAGTGAACCAAAGACAGTTTAAAAAAAATCGCTGGTGTTTCTGACGTCACAAACTACCTTGTGACCAATCAGATCAACATGTGATCGTCAACCAGTGGATCTCTGAGCTGAGGGGGTGAGTGGAGGCGGGGCTCATTTGCATATTTATAGAACCTCGTATACTTAATGAGGCAAGGGTGTCGAGTTACATTCAAGATATTTTAAGACATTTTTTAAGTCATTTTGGTGATCAAAGATGAGTTTTAAGGTATGAAATTGACTACTTTCAAGTCTTATACTTATAATATTATATTGCATATAAGAAAAAAGTCAAAAAAAAGTTTCAAACCACCATTATTAAATAAAAAGGGTTAACAAATTCTTCCTTATTATGCATAGTTGATCATCATGTTTATCTTTATAATCTTTCATGAAAATGCAATAACTTTCCGTCTCTGAAATCTTGCTTTGAGGTGATGTCGTCAAACACCTGTCATAAAGAGACTTTTTATGAGCCAATCAAATCCTGAAGAGTTAAATCAAGCCCCGCCCATTTTTAAAAACCCATTCTCAACCATAAAACGACACATCAGGGAAGTAAAATGGCCTTCTAATGCTGCTTCATGTTGACTTTAAGGGAGAAGAGCTTCAATACCACATAATGTTTCCAAGAATGGTTAAATAATATTTCCACAGGCAAATTCTTCTAAGTGGATGCACCCAATGTGGGCAGAAGATCCCTAAATAGAAACTCTTATGAAAGGCTACATCAAATAGTGGTTTGGGCTGCAAAACGACTGATCTATCATCCCACCTCAGACTTAAACGCTCCCACAGATTCTCTGTTTTCACGGGCCAAAACTATCATATAAACGGGCTTTTTCCAAACCATTCGAGGCTCTGTCAGGTAAATCTTTTCCGCCCCAAACACCCCGTATAAGAAAATTTATCATTGTAATGTTTCTAACTCAAATACAATTGTTCATTGTTCATTAGGTCACAGTGCATTAACTAATGTTAACAGATACAAATAATTTTTTTTTTAAATGCATGAGTAAATGTTGGAATTAACACGAATTATTGCGCATTCATGTAAAACTAATTTTATCTAACGTTAACAAATGACGCCTTATTTTAAAGTGTTACTGTTTTTTTCTTTACCTGAAAATATATAATATAATAGTATATAAAATATATAGTCAGTAAGATTTTTTTTGAAAGAAATTGATACTTTTATTCTGCAAGAATGCATTAAATTGATTAAAATTTACAATTTTCAGCGGCCATTATGTGGGTCTATTTTTTATTATCATTAATGAATACTTTTTATTTTTAAATGACAGCATTTAGTGACATTTATATAATAAAAAGACATTTATAATGTTACCATTTCAAATAAATGCTGTTCTTTTTGAACTTTCTATTCATCAAAGAATCCTGAGAAATAAAATTATCACAGTTTCCCACAAAAATATGAACTGTTCTTAACATTGATAATAATCAGAAATTCTTTCTTGATCATCAAATCATCATATTATACTGATTTTTGAAGGATCATGTGACACTGAAGACTGGAGTAATGATGCTAAACATTCGAATAAATCTGAAAAAAAGGAATATTTTTTTTATTATGTGAATATATATATATATATATATAGTAAAGTGTAATTTTAAATTCTAATATTTCTAAATATATTTCACAATATTTACTGCATTTTTTGACCACACAAATGCAGCCTAGATGAGCATAAGATACTTCATTTAAAAATAAATGTATTCATTTATAATCGTATATTAATATTTGCAACACCCTAAATGGCCTTAGAAAGATGCATCTATAAGTGTAGATAATGTTTCTAACAAACACCATCCGTCATTCACCATTCTCCACTCCCACGGCCTTTGAAGTGTATTAATCGCCCGCCGATTGCACCCATGGGACTTTTCTCGGGGTCTCGCCGTCATGTTTTCAAGAGGCCCGTCGGTCTTTTGTTCGTTCCATTTTAGGCATTGGAGAAGCAGATGGCCCGGCGTGCTGACAGTGGGCATGCCAACACCGTCCAAAAGCTTCCATAAACAAAACCTTTAGGGATTAGTCAGGCCGTATTTAACCGGCATCAGCGGTTCATCAAAGTCAACACTAAAACAATACATGACGCTCCTTCAATAAACCACGAGCGCAGCGAAGGAAAGCTCCCAAGTGTGCAGACGGCCTGTGGAATTTCTAAACAAAGAGATACCCATCTATATATCGAAACCATTTTACGTTTTATTTGGACCTCTGGTGTGTCTCATCACTCTGGAAACATGACAGTAATTATAGCCATCAAGGTGTTCCCTTGGAACGCTGGCCAAGAACTGCTTAATCTCCGAACCCCCACCGGCTGACATCATGCTGTAGTTTATTTCAAAGTGGCTGAAGTATGTAATGGCCGTAATTGCAGACAGACCAGATTTATACAGACAACTGTCAGGAGGGCTAATCCATAAATCTGCTTAACCGGTACTCTGAGAGTAATACTGCAAGCAAAACAAAATTTTACTTGAGTAAAGCGATTTGTTTAATCGCTCTGTAAATGCAGTGACGTGCCTTGGTCTGTGGTGAACGGTGATCAGGTGGTGTACAGACGGCTAAAGCATGGGGATTTGGTGGCTAGTCGATGCTAATATTAACCAAAAATAATATATATGGACTTTGATATGCTAATAAAAAGATTGTGTGCTTGTGCATTGGGGTTAAATGTGGCCGTCCATCAGTGCATTGTGTTGCTCAAAGACGCATGTAATATGAGAACATCGTTAATTTTGAGAGTTATGGCTACTTTGCTTCTTTAAAGTGTCTTCTTTCAGACTAGTGGAAAAAAATACGCCGCTAGGTTTATTGCACTTTATCTATTTGCATCTGTAGATTTCAAATATAATGCATATCTTTAAGGCAAGACACACCAGGTGAATAGGGTAATTTTAAAAAAATAATAATAGATATCACCATACACTGCACCAGTTGATTGATTATATTAATAGTGAGCAAACATTTTTTTACAAGTTTTCTGAAATGTTATGTTTAAATATGCAAATTAGGTGTTATCTAATTAAATATGCCCTCATTTGCAAAAATCTGACCATTGGCTGAAGTCGGGTTCAAAATTCTCGTTGAATTTTTTTTGATGTATTGGAATCAAATGGAATAAAATGTATAAAATCAGAAAAAAATATATATGAACAATCCCCTCTGTAAAACCTTCAGAATATATAGATAAGAATACTGTAAAGTTAATAAACTGTAAAGTTGGTGTTTGTAAGTGTTCCTGAAGTGGAGATTTCTGGCTCAATGTAGGAGGAAAAACTCATTTAGGTTAATTTTGGATGTTTTTGGTCCACTAGTCTGAAAAAACACTTTATGAAAAGCTAAAAATCCCCAAATCTCAAAATTGCCATGAAAAAACACTGTTTTTTGCCTGTAGTGTCTATATATATATATATATATATATATATATATATAATATATATATATATATATATATATATATTTTTTTTTTTTTTTTTTTCTCTCCCCCTCAATGGTTTTATTCCTATCTATATTCTGAAGGTTTTTTTTATAGAGTTCATATATCCTTCACTTAGTTTAAATGGTGACAATGTATTAGTTTTTTTTTCTGGCTGATGACAGTATTTTGTGATTTATGGAGTTATAAAATGAGATATCTAAAATCCCCTCCATAACTCTAATAGCCTATGTTAGACATTTCAGAAGACAAAAAAAAAAAAAAAATCGATGCAATTTCTCGGTAATAAAAAATAAATAAATAATTCGATATTTATTTAAAATTTATATAAATTGGATCTATGCATTAGGCAGTGTAAATGTAGTCTAACATGCCCGCCACTCCTCTATTATTTCATTAATATTAATAAAGTGAATGTGTTCTGTTGCTTTTGGCAACACTTTGAAATATGATCTCGTTAGCTAATGCATGTTCTAACATAAACTAATAACAATGAAGAATATATTTGTACAGCATTTAATTCATGTTTGTTTACAGATGCAACTTATTAATTTTTTTAAAAAATAATTAGCATTTTTAAACAATATTCTGTGTTCAAAAGCATGTTAGTTTTTGTTAGCTGCGAATGAAATGTTCATTCTGTAAAATCAAAAGTTTATTTATATAGCACATTTCATACACTATGGTAATTCAAAGTGCTTTAAGAAGTAATTAAAATAATCACCAAATAAAAGCAGTTCTAAAAGAAGGTAATGCTTTATTTTACAGTGTCCTTGTTACATAGTAATAACAGTAAATTATGCATAATTACAGTACATGCAACTAACCCTCAACCAAATAAGTACATGTTATTAATTAATATTACTCAGAGTACTTAACTATATAATTACACTTTAACAATGTCACCTTAAAATACAGTGTAACTTTATATAAAGATTAACTTCTCATCTGGCAAAACACTAGAACATTGTTCGTAAAATGTTTGGCACTTGTGATTGAACGAAGCCGTATAAAGTTGTTCATTGGTGACGTGTTTAAATGAAGCTTTAGTGTTCACCTACAGCAGCGCACAGAGGAATCCTCCAGGCTAGCGCAGGAACGTGTAGACCCGCCGTGAGCTAGCACACACACACACACACACACACACACACACACACACACACACACACACACACACACACACAACACACACACACAACACACACACACGCGCGCTAGCCGAGATCTCCTGCTGGGAAATGCAGTCACTCTTTTCCTCCTGATTGTAAAAACACTATCATCATCCCAGAATATAGGATCATGTAAATAGATTTTAGATGAAGTCGTGTAAAAAATTGCACCCGATTTATTTCCTCTATTCGGCTTTTAAACGTCCATGAATGATGTCATAATTTTACGCGAGGATAAATGTGCCCTGGATGATTTAGCAATTACCTCTGCAAAATGTTAATTTAAAAGGAACACGAGCTGTTAAATCACACGAATAAAACTTTAATGTATTCGGGGAAGGACGAATGGAAACTGAAAAGCCCCTGGAGAGAGAAATGCGTATAACATCAACAATCCAGGCAGCAATGTGAAGCTAAAAACTGTGACCTTTGACCTCCACGCTGAGCCTGCGCTCGTTCCATCACCGGCCTAAAACTCCCTTAAAAGCCCCGTTTGCAGTGCCTGGCCGCACTCGGAGTGAAATATATCCCGGCGGATAGACAGAACGTGTCAATGAGGTGGGGTTTCTCCAGGACCCACATCTGTCTGCTATCGCGGAGCAGGGAGACGCTCGGGATGATTTACTCGAGGGAACTCGAGGCGAGAAGCTCATTAATTCCGGGGGTCGTTTTAGTTTGGACGTTAATTGGTTAAAAATCGGACGACTTCCAGACGAGTTATGAAATTTGTTTCCTCCCCGACTCCGAATGAAAGCGTTCCCAAATAACTGGACGTAAATCAAGTGGGCTTTTTCGTCGGCGGTCCCAAATCCCAATCAGAGGGAGGGAACGGCCTGGAACGCCGGCGCTTATTACTCGGTAAATATGGTGTTGTTTTAAGCGATTACCGAGCGCTGGTGATTTCTTACTCCCATCCCGTTCCCGAGGCGGGGCCCCGTCATTTGTCTCGGGAAGAAGAAGGGAAAAAAAAACGGGACAACTGCGAAGAACACTTGAGCTTAAGTAGGAGCGCCCCATAAATTATGTTAATGCACACATTTTAAATGTCTCATATTTCTCTTGGCCTGTTATCAAGACGCTCGGCTGAGAATGTAAACTACCTTTTCTGCCTCAGTATTTAATGTTATCTTCATTTGAAACATTTCTGTTTATGTAATAGAAGTTGTAGCCAGATTTTTGCAGATGCCTGAAGGTTTTTGTCTGGCTCGGTTCTTGTAATGATAACCAGAGTATATGTGTGCGCACTGCAGATGAATACCCTGTTTTTATTGTTCATGTAACATCTTGTTTTTTTTTTACTTCAGTTTTCAACTCTGATCCTGGCCACAAAAATAAAACACATTTGATTTATTTCCACATTTGGCCTATAGGAGAATTGAAAATGTCAGTTCAAATATAAATTGTCATAGAATAAAACTATTTGTCAGTGACTGTTTTTGCTAGTTACATAATACACAGTAGGTGGTGACATGAGACGTCTTTATGAGTGAATCGTTGAGTCATTAACTCAACCGATTCATTTGAACACAGATTCATTCAGTTACGAAAGAAAGGGGTCAGAGTCATTGAATCATTCACTGAACTGATTCACAACAAGAGCACCGATTTTATACAGTAACCAATCTATGAGTGAATCGTTGAATCATTAACTCAACCGATTTATTTGAACATACTGATTCATTCATTTACGAAAGAAAGGGGTCGAGTCATTGAATCATTCACTGAACTGATTCAAAACAAGAGCACCAATTTTTTACAGTATTTTATACAGTAACCAAATTGAGTGAATCATTGAATCATTAACTCAACCGATTCATTTTTAACACACTGATTCATTCAGTTACAAAAGAAAGGGGTTGTGAATCATTCACTGAACTGATTCAAAACAAGAGCACCACATTTTTTCAGTAACCAAACTATGAGTGAGTCATTTGAGTCATTAACCCAACCGATTATTCAAGCTCACTGATTCATTCAGTTACGAAAGAAAGGGGTCGAGTCATTGAATCATTCACTGAACTGATTCAAAACAAGAGCACCGATTTGAATCAGTAACCAAATTATGACTGAGTCATTTTGAATCATTCAAGCACACTGATTCATTCCATAACGAAAATAAGCAGCTGTCTTTATGAGTGCTTCATTCAATTATTCACTAAATAAATGTGTTTAAAAACACCAATTCATTAAGGCTATGTTTACACGGAAAAGATCTGAAGAGAAAACGCAAAAGTGGCGTTGCGTTATCACTTTTTATTCTGCGTTTAGACGAGCGTTATTGGGGGGGGGGGGGATCTGACGCAAAAGTGTGTGAAATTGGATGTAGTGTGCACTCCAGGCGGCTAGGTGGCGATGTGAAGCACTGAAAGTGAAAGAGACGCTACACAGTTTTTCATGTTTAATACGGTAAAGCTGCTGCTTTAACCCTCGGTGCTCTTCACGTGTCGCTCAAAAATGACAGATTTCTTTTTCTTTTTTTTTTTGTCAATGAAATTAATGCTATATTTTAGTTTGATAATGTTTTGTTATTTTCCTGTTACTGGCGCATGCCTGTGACGTAAACGCGTACGCGACGCCTTCACTGTCTAGCAGACTTTAGCGTTTTTACCGTTTTTTACCCTTTAGACGGGAACGCGACGGTGGAGCGTTTTTTAAGATTGCCACTCTGGAGGGTGGTTTCACTTTTTTGCGTTTTTAAGCCCCAAAAAACGCCGTCGCCGTGTAAACGAAAGGCACATCCGATAAAATATTTTTACATTTTCACCCGCGAGCGTTCTCGTGTAAACAGGGCCTTAGAAAGGCCATTACCACGTGTCACAGAGATGCTCTGCATTTAGTTTGTTTTCAACTATTCGTCGGAGCGAACATTTCTGGTAATGTGGTGTGGAAAACATAAGTTATTTGAAATTTAACATTTGTTTATTGTTATATAATTGTTATATAAAAGCAATATCAATCACAATCCTATAATTAAAATATATGATCTAATATGTAATACACCAGAAGTCTTGCATGCAATACACATGTTTGGGTTCTTTAAAGAATTCAAAGCTATATTTAAGCATTTTATGAATGTAAAATGCTGCATGGCAAAGAATAATAAAATAATTTGATGTGATCAGATCAGCATAGCTATTTCTTGAGTATTATTGCACTTATTTCAAAACATTAAGGGTTTTCTCCATTACATGTCTCTATTAAATTGACAGACAATACCACATGTGTGCCCTATAGACCAGGTTTAGTTTCATAATCGAGACCAGAAAGCATTAGTGGTCGAGGAGTGAAGGAAAACCGTCCGGTTTGAATGTAATCAGTGGTTAGTTGTAGTTCCCAGAATCCTTCACTTCCTGTTTGACTCCATTTTAAACAACCTGGTCGATTCAGCCTTAAATTACGGTGCAGTCGCGCAGGCAACTGTTTTACACATTACTCGATTTGCTGTATTAGAAAGTCGTTTCACACAGACAAACTGTTTCCCAATGACACTAAAGTAGACAGGGTCAGTTAAGCCAATCCAGTGGTCAGTCACCAGTAAGTCATTGTGGGTCTGAGGTCACTTCTCTCTTCTTAGATGCACTGGCGTTCAGTTCGTGCATCAGTGAGAAATTCACACAATTTATGTTCTTGTTGAAGCATATATGCGTACATTTGGGGGAGCACTTGTTTAATGTTTACACTGTATTCCTAGCAGGGTTGTTATAGTTAACTGACCATAAAAAACTTACTTGAAAAACAAACAAAAAAACATTAAATGAAAAAAAATTATATTGATAAAATAATAAATGACAAAATTACTAAAAAATGTAACTAAAAAAAGAAAATGTACATGAAATGACCATTTTTGCTAAGTTTTTACCTAAAGAAATTATAAACACAACAATATTACTAAAAATGTAACAATAAATGCACCCAAAATGCCTACGATTTTAATTTTTTTTAAAAAGACACACACACAATAACATTTCTAAAAATGTAACTAAAAAATTACAAATGCACAACCAAATACTAAGCTTTGAACTAAATTATATAAACCCACAATAAAATGCACAACAAAATTACTAGGATTTAAAGTAAAAAAATTATAAATGCACAAACATTACGAAAAATGTAACTAAAATATGACAAATGCACAACAAAATACTAAGCTTTGAACTAAAAAATCATATAAACCCACAATACAATTACTAAAAATGATAAGAATGCCTAACAAAATGACTAGGATTTAAAGTGAAAAAATTATAAACACACTAACATTACTAGAAATGTAACTAATAAAATGAAAAATGCACAACAAAATTACTAAAAATGACAAATACAACAAAATTACTGCAACCTTAGCTTAAAAAATGGCAATAAACAAACAAAAAATACTAAGGACTAACTACAATTAAAACTGAAAATACAAAAAAAAAAAAAACAACAACTCAATTACACTAAAATAACACTGCATTCTCCGTATGTCCACCCTAATATATGCTTTTATTTATGCTAATTAGTGCGTCTCAAATTATGCGTTCAAGATAACCGTCCTAAAAGACTTTCACAGCAAGTTTTTAAATGTTTAAGCATGTAAGGTTTATGAATATGAATACAACTAAGGGTCTTTAATATCAAGAGTAAATTGTATGATGAATGCGTCGCAAATAATAAATATGACAACCAGATTTTTCCTAATCATCTGAACCTTAGTGTTATGTGTTTGTTAACATCACTAAATTTTTAAAAAATGAGCAGTAATATAGTGGTGTTTGACTTTCTGATCTGAGCCGAGTCATCAAGTGCTGCTCGTCGTCGAGCTCCAGGACCTGAAGGAAAGCAGGTGTATGTTTTCAAAGCTAGTGATCCATCACAACAGCACCTTCACAAAGGCCCTGATTGTTACAAAACAGCGTGTGTGTGTGTGTGTGTGAGGGTGTGTGAAGGTCTGCCGCAGATAAAGTGGGATTCCAGACACGAGGGGAGTGATGTTTATGTTTGTGTGTGTGTGTGTGTGTGTGTGTGTGTCTGACAGGTCAGACCGGGTTCAGAGACATGATCCTTCTCCACGAGCTCATCTGCCGTTGAGTGTACGAGTCGTGGAGGAATCCCGTCTGAACCTTTCGCCTGTCCAAATAAATAACCCGAAGTGGCACTCGAGACATCGCAGCGCATGATCGCTTCCTCTGCGTGTTTCCTGAAGTCAGCGCCGATCTCTGTGCGCCTCCATCATGAGCTGAGCGGCGGGTCGAGACCTGAGGTTGTAATGATTAGCTGATGGATGTTACGCGTCTGAACTCAAACATGTGTCGGAGGACAGAGATAGAGAGAGATAAAGCAGAGGCGGATGATCTATTGATGTTTATTTGACAGCAAACTGTTTGTTTTGATTGGTCGTTTGAATATGGCATCTTGTAAGGCTGGGTGGTATGACGACAGCCACCATATATCTCAGAATATAAGAGTTTCTGCTGGAAAATTCAATGCAAAAAAAAGTTTATTTTACAGTGAGAAATTGTATTTTCTCAGCGTAAATATTCAAAGTAAAGCAGTTCGGTGTAGAAAAATCACCCCAGTCCTAATATCACTTCTAGTATTTTGAAGTATGGACATAAGTATGCATGGATGTGATAGATGACCTGTTTTATATTTTATTTTTGCATTTAAAATCACTATGACCTATGATTTTTAGCTGTATCAAATATTGAGTAAAGACATTTTTGCACTTTATCGGTTACAACATAGTTGTAATTTTTTGTCTGGTGCTTTCCCTTGCAAAACTCATGTTGTATCGCACAATCATAATTTGAAGTATGCAATATGTTCTGTGCATAATATTTGAAGTGTGCATGGATCAAATGCATGACTATTATTACAAAAATTACTTCTGGTCTTGTGATTAAATACTGAGTAAATTTTTTTGTTTGTTTTTTAAAGTGTTTGGGTGTTTTTTTTTAATTATCCTAAAGCTACTTGTAATTTGTCAATAAATACTATGCATAGTATGTTAAGTATGCATGCATGGATCTGATAGATCACAATTTTTATATTTGCATTTAAAAATTAGCAGTATGTCATTGTGCACACTGTGTGGAATACTGTATCCCACAATGCAATGGATGAACCGGTAACAATATCAACTATGGTCTCGTTCTACACTTTGAGCCGTCTGGTTAAATACTGATATAAGAAATGGTTTGCACATATTGGGATTAAAGACACTGTCAGTTGCCTCAAAAGGGAAATAGATTTTTTGGGGGGTTTTTTTGTTTGTTTTCTTCGCCTTCCACAACTCATCGCTATGATATTTAGGTGTCATCATAATGCTCATAAAGCTGCTTGTAATTTGCAGTATGCAATATGTGTACTATGCATAATGTGTGAAGTATGCATGGATCAAATGGATGACTAATTACATCTGCATAAAAATTAAGAAGAGCAGAACAGTTTGCAACTGTGCAGACTGCATTAAAACTATCCCACAATGCAATGCAGTCAATCTGACCCTGCACTTGCAGTGTGACGCATGCAATATCAACTATGGCTTTTTTTAGTACATTTTCTTCACTTTTGGCTGTCTGATCAAATACAGAGTCAAAACATTTTCTCACATATTTGATTAAAGCTGCAAAACTAGATTTTTTTTGTGTTTTTAGGTGCTTTTCCTTGCAAAACGTGTAGTATTGTATCGCCAAATTCTAAAGCTACTTGTAATTTGCCGTATGCATACTGTGCGTGTAGTAATAATAATATGTAGTAAAGTATGCATGTATCTAATGGAGGACTAACTACTGTATTTACTAAAATAATGAGCAGTTTGCAACTTTACACACTACATGAAATACTGTATCCTTCAATGCAGTGGATGAACAGGATTTGTTGGTTCTTTTTTCACTTTTGGCCTTCTTATCAAATACTGAGTCAAGACTCCTCTTGTTTTTGCACATATTAGATTAAAGTTGCGAAACTTGTTTTTTAGTGTTTTGTTAAGTGCTTTCCCTTGCAAAACTCATGTCTTGTATCACTCAACCATAATACTGACCATTATTTGCTGTATGCAATATACAGTTGTAATCGAAATTGTTCAACCCCCATTGCAAATCAGGTTTATTGACAATTTACAGGCTTTCAGCTGTTTGCAATGAACAAATCAAACAAAAGTAATTGAAATAGTTCATCACAATAAATGTTTCAAGTAGTTTCCCCCAAATTCAACTGAAAATGCATCTTGTAATGACTTCTGCAGTCTCAAAATTATTCACCCCCTTCATGGCAAGCATCTTTAGTACTTAGAAAACCCGTTTGCTGTTCTGTCCGGCTGCACACGAGATGTAGAACCAGACGGCAGCGTTTCTGTGAGGAATCTCGTGAGCAATGGCCTCCAGGTCAGTGATATTCGTGGGTTTGTGCGCTGGACCCCGCCGCCTTCACGTCCCACCAGAGGCTTTCTGTGGGGTTCGAAGTCGGGTGACCGTGATGCCACTGTAGACTCTTCCAGGACTTATTTTCAATTCAATTCAAATTAATTTGTATAGCGCTTTTCACAATACATATTGTTTCAAAGCAGCTTTACAGAAAATGCCTTTCAGAAATGTACATTGAAAAAATACAGTTAGTTAATCATGTATTAATTTAGGGCATAACATATCGCCGGCGTTGGGTCGTCTCTTCACAGGCGTTGGGGCATCTGAAGTCTCCATGAGAGGCTGGATACATAACTGCAGCTGGCGAACGCTATTTATATCGGGACGCCAGATGGGAAATAATTAGCGTAGCTGCTGTTCATAATATGAATGCATTTGATCTGATTTAACTGTAGTATAAAAGGTATGAGATGGATTATGTGAATGCTTGGCTAAAGAGATGCGTCTTTAGTCTAGTTTTAAACTGGGAGAGCGTATGTATAGTATGTAATAGTATGCAGTATGTACTGTGAAGCATGCAGCCATCATTATGCCGGACATATAGTGAGCGCGATGGACGTAAAAGCTGATTTTATCATATTGTTTCAGTTTAATATTGTCATCCATTCACAGATGACCAGATTCCCAAATAAAGAAGCTGATCTCTGACTCTTACTTACACACACACACACACACACACACACACACACACACACTGCATAAAGCGCACTGTGTAAGGCATCATTAATCGTGAACGCTAATAACTGTCAGCGCTGCTCACGTCTGGTCTGTGTGTGTTACGGTCGCTCAAATGAGGAATTTGCGAGGAGATGTGAAACCAAGTAACTTTCTAAAAATCGCTCACCTTCTTTTCCTTGCGTTTGGATGACAGTTTCTGTGGTAACCGAACCAATACAGCTGACCTGCACGTCTGTGCTCGGAGACTGAAGGTTATTTCAACATGAAAATATGAAAGAATTAAGTTTTTTTCTTATCATAGTTCTGTCTGAAACCTACAGTAGTAGTGATCTATAGACAGCATTTTAAAGCATTATGCATAAAGCCATTTGAAGGGAATCCCAGAATTCACTGCGATTTATAAAGTCTTTGTGGATGGTTGAGAGAAATTGTTGATTTATATATCCATACTGTTCAAAAAGTTTGGGGTCGGTAAGATTTTTGCACGCCTAGTCTGCATTTATTTGTTAAAAATACAGTAATTTTTTTAAAATATTATTATAATTTAAACTAACTTATGTGAATATATAATAAAGTGTAATTTATTCCTGTGATCAAAGCTGTATTTTCAGCATCATTACTCCAGTCTTCAGTGTCGCATGATCAGAAATCAGTATAATATGATGATCTGATGATCAAGAAACATTTATGATTAATGTTGATCATATTTTGTGGAAACTGATGCATTTTATTTCTCAGGATTTCTTGATGAATAGAAAGTTCAAAAGAACAGCATTTATTTTAAATAAAAATCTTTTGTAACATTATAAATGTATTTTTATAATATAAATGTCACTACATGCTGTCATTTAAAAATAAAAAGTATTCATTAATAATAATAAAAAATAGACTAACATAATGGCTGCTGAAAATTAGGCTTCACTGTAAAAAAATATTTTCATGATTTATCACAACTTTTTATCTTTTGTCAAATCAACTTCGATAACTAATGTGTGAAGATAACACTATTTTGAGTTTCTGTTTATTAAAATATTCTTCTTCATTGTATTAACTCAAATTTTTAATTACAACGAACTCAATTTTAAGGCAACAAGGTAACTTGCTTTTTTAAGTTAAAACCAACTTTTTTTTTCCCATAAAATATGAAATTTTCATTAAAAAAAATCAGTACCGGTAATAGTAATTTATAGTATTAATGTTTGATTGTATTTTAATTTAATTTAAAGGGACATTGATGAACAGTTGGGCGAATTAAAAAAAAAATCTTTGTTTCTAAACTTTTGAATGGTATTGTTTATGACATGATCCATTTATGCAGATTTTTTTTAATGCCGTTTAGTGTGTATATCCAATAACTGGAAATCTATTGATTAGCTCAGTGTGATCGAGAGTCTGACACATGTAGCACTTTTTTTATTTACTTGTTTAAAGGGATAGTCCAATTTAAAAATGTAGAATTCCGACATAATTTACTCACCCTCATTTAGTTTGTTTCTTCTGTGGAACATAAAAGAAGAAATTGAGAAACCTTTCAGCGGGTTTTTTTGTGTGTTCATATAATGCATGTCAACATTGACCAGAATATCTCATTTTATGTTCCTTTAGAAGAAAGAATAGGTTTGAAATGATGACACAACTTTCATTTTTATTAGCTAACGTGTTTAATAATCAGAGATGCGGTTATCATGGAAAAATGTATATATTCGAATATTTCGCAGTAAACTTCAAATGTATTGTATTTTATACTTTAAACTGTTGTAGGTTAAAAGTTTCATGTTGATCTGCTCATATTAAAATCGTTGTGCTTCATCTTGCCTTGTAAAAGATGTTTGTTTATTAGCAAAAGTTAATTTTAACGTAGGGAACCAGATTGGCCGACCCGTACACACTCACTCAATGATGGACGATCTGACAGGACTGACGTTAACCGCCGCCTCCGGTCGAGTGGTTCGATAGAGAAACTGAGCGACAAGAAGACTATGTAAGAGGTGACATTACGGTGCAATTTTAATTACGTGAATATATTTTCTAGAAATAAAAATTCCAGATACAGCGAGCATATTCAGTTTTTAACTAAGTATTTGATTTCGCTTTCTTACCGGGTTCTTCAAAAATGTCGAGTCACAATCAATAATAACTATATAGATGATTCACAAATAATCACAATAATCTAGAAAACATTATACGATAAAATGTCAAATTGGAGCCTGTACTCCGTCGATTCTAGAACCCAACAAGATGATATTTATTAATAATAATAATAATAATTTAAGCTCATTATGTAGCTGAATCTGTGCTGGTTTGTATTTTTTATTTTTTTATTGAATTTTAATAATAACACAACAGTTTAAACACAAGAGTACATATAACCATACATGTCAGGGGTAGAGAAGAAATGAAAAGAAAAAAATAATAAATAAAAAATAATAATAAATAGGCTACTGAAAGACTTTTTACAAAAAAAGCTTGTACTTGTCAAACAGCTGTTTAGTTTTCATAGCTTTCAGGTTTTTACTTTTGGAAATAGTTTCTAAATATATCTTAACATCAATTTTAAAATGTTCAAAATTCGGTATTTTTCTATTCCATTTGACCTTATGAATATAGTAACAGGAAATGATAATAATTAAATCAAAAATAAACTAAATGTTTTTTTCACCCTCAAATGAGAAACATTTTAACATTACATCAATTTCTTCAAAGTTAACCGGAGTCATAACTTTACTTTGCAAGTAATTACTAAGTTCTTTCCAAAACATTTGGGTCTTGAGACATTCCCAAAATAAATGATTAAAGGATAATTCCGGTATTTAACACCTTGAGTCTATATTGTAGTTTGTTTTGGATGAACAAGAGTGTGTGGACAACATTTTTTTTTGACAATGGTTCCTCTCTCGAGTTTTTGACTATAATAGAATTGGCCATGGACCCATTTAACATTGGAGTCAATGGGCATGTTCGAAAATGTCATTAAAACAGCCAATAATGTTCGTTTACAAAACTGTGCAACTCACCGAGTGATTAGTGATGTTAGTTGATGTTCCAGAAACAAAAAGTGTTGCGAAATACAGTTTCTGTCGTGTTTTATTCGTCATTTTGTAAAATCCCATTGAATTCTGTTGAAGGACTGAGTGCTCGTTAATATAAATGCGCTAACGCTAACGGAAAGGGGGCTGTTTACATTTGGTCGATGTAGTCTTTTTGCTCGCTTTCCGTTTCTCATAAGGCTAACGAGCAGAGCTCTTTACCGCAGTTTTTGACCGCACAAATTCTAACCATATTGAAAGACGTGACCACTGACCAGTGCAATATGAAGTTGAACTCGACTGTGACCGTGAGTGTCCCGCGAGACATAAACATCGGTTATCGCCATCAAGTGGTCGGGAGTGTGCTAACGCTTCAGATTCAAATATTGAGCGGAAGTTACACGGTTGTGAAGTGTCTGAAAAAATAGTTCCACTATAGCAAAAATAAACGGATTGGAATCGTATATTGCGACGATATAATGTTTATAATCATCAACGAACACCACTAACCACTCGGTGAGTTGCACAGTTTTGTAAACGAACATTATTGGCTGTTTTAATGACATTTTCGGACATGACCATTGACTCCAATGTTAAATGGGTCCATGGCCAATTCTATTATAGTCAAAAACTCGAGAGAGGAACCATTGTCAAAAAAATTGTTGTCCACCACTCTTGTTCATCCAAAACAAACTACAATATAGACTCAAGGTGTTAAATACCGGAATTATCCTTTAATATAAATAAATGCTGTGCTGGTTTGTATTGACCGCCTCCAGTTTTCACTTTGCCTCCAGCTAGCGCTAGCGGCGTGACGTAACTGTGACGCCGGCGCAAAAGGGGTCTACATCGTGCATCGCTGCAATATAACGTGATGTCTGTGGTTCTTTTAATGTGGAATTATTCACACTTGCTTCACAGGATTGTATTGCAGTGTGAAGTAACCGCTGCTAAAGTGAGTTCCTCATAAACCATTCCTCTTGCTTTCTGAGCTCCGTCACTCCCTTTATCTCGTTTCTCTCCTCTAATCTCCACTGTTTGCTTTGGAACACAAACAAGACAAACTGGGTTAGTGTCGTGTTTGTCTTTAACAAGCTGAGCAACCACACACACACACACACACACACACCTCTCCTCCTCACGGTCCGTCAGCTCAGATAATGAGCTCATTATCATTACATTGATGAGAAATGGCCCCTATTAAAGACAGGAGCGCCGCTCAGGGTGGTCCTTCAACACTACGACTCCATTACGCTGATTTTAATCGCTGTCTTTTCTAAACAAGTCATATCTCAGATAGGCTGCGTGTTTTCTTTTGAACTGCAGTCGGCTGAAGAACCACACAGACACTGATGGGTTTGTTTTTAGTTGTAAATTAAGAGCTTTTTAATGAGCTTCACTGCTGGAGATGTTCCTGGAGACAGCACAAGAGTTTATTTGATTTAAATGCATGAATTGTGTAAACGTACATTGTTAAAAAAAATTAAAAAAGGATTTGTTGTAAAGTTGTCAATAAAACAAACATTGCTGGAGTATGTTTTACAAGAAAATATGATTTCAGTTTTTCCATTTAAAAATGTTGGATTTAATTCAATGTGTTACTTGCTGTTTCTTTGTAGATTGTAAAGTTTAATAGCCACTTTAAAAATATATATTTTTTGCAGTGTATTAAAGTAAAGCTACAATGTCCATTAAATGTTTTCTAGATGACTACAGTGGTGTTCTGGATGGTTGCTAAGATGTTGTTCTGGTTGGTTGCAAAGGTGTTGCTAGGGTGTTCTGGATGGTTGCTAAGCTGTTGCTAGGGTGTTCTGGTTGGTTGCGAAGGTGTTGCTATGGTTGTTTTGGTTGATTGTGAGGGTGTTGCTAGGGTGTTCTGGATGGTTGCTAAGCTGTTGCTAGGCGTTGTTCTGGTTGGTTGCGAAGGTGTTGCTAGGGTGTTTCTGGATGGTTGCTAGGGTGTTCTGGTTGGTTGCTAATGTGTTGCTAGGGTGTTTCTGGATGGTCGCTAAGGTGTTGTTCTGGTTGGTTTGCTAAGTTCTGTTTTTTCAATATGGTTTGGTTCCTTCTTTTAATGTGGGATTTTTCACCTAATCGCATCACTATCGTTATCGTCAGTAATAGTGTAAGTGATGCTTAAATCAGCAAGACATGCATAAAACCTGATTAAAGCTTTATAGTTTTGTTGTTCTTGTATTTGCGCAGATCATCATCATCCTTGTTACTTTCCGTGTGCTGATAAATTGAGTTTGAGGATGTGAAAAAACACAGATAGGCATCATTTAGGGAAGAGGTTTAAACGCAAGGACAAAAATAAAACCTCATCTGTATTGATGCGAAACTAACTCAACTAAATCAAATGACAAAAAAAAAATCATAATTGTTCATGTTTTCCTCAAGCAAAGCTAACTTTTGAAAGTCTACTGAAAACATCTTACATTTTTTGACATGGAAAAGACACACAAAAACACGCATATATATATATATATCAAATGTATTTAGATTTATTTAAATGTTATTTATATATTACAAACCTGAATTATTATTATTATTATTATTTGTTTTTCATAACAGTAGTAAGTGTTCGGAGGTAATATATTTAATTATTATTAAAATAATATTACTGTGAAAAAACAAAATGGTCCCTTGTTGTTTTACATGCAGAATATTGATTAATAATTTTTTTCTTGTGGTTTCGGGGTAAACTATGGCCATCTTCCTGACCTCGTGAGATTCATCCTATAATAGTAAGATCTGATTGAGCTGCATCAACTGTTGCTTGTTTCCGGTTCATGTGCGCTTACAGCGCTGTGGTTTGATGCTCACGTTTGATTAATTCAATAATGAGCCGTCGGACTTTCATGGCTTTGCCATTCATTGGGCTGAAAACATTAACTTGAAAACGCACCATAAATTCAAAAGCCACGGGCGTCACGATTAAAGAAACTGAGCTAAATATCCTCTTTGTTCCACTTTTGATGACAGTAATTTGCTTTTCGCTCTTGTTTTTTTTATATCGTTGCAGGCTGGTTGAACTCATCACTGGTTATAATAACCAGTTAACGTCTTTAAATATGCTTTACCGCAGAGACGTGATAAATCTCCGACAGAGGAGCGCTTAACTCTAATTAATAACAAACTACAAGAGAAACGTGCCACAGAGTTGGCGAACACCGTCCTGAAAACGGCCCATTTATTGCCGGCTTCGGCCTTGGGAGTCTTTACATTAGTACCAATTAACAGTCTGTGATTGGACTTAAGTGTGCGCACAAGGCATTACTTTAAAATCACGCGGGTGTTGAAAGCATTCGTCAGTAGTGCGAGCCCAAGTGGGAAAGTCTCTAAGTGGCAGCCGGGGTGTTCTGGTTGGTTGCTAAGCTGTTGCTAGGGTGTTCTGGGTGGTTAAGGTGTTTCTAGGTGGCTGACTGGCTCTGGGTGTTCTGGTTTGTTGGGGTGTTCTGGTTGGTTGCTAAGGTGTTGTTAGGGTGTTCTGGGTGGTTGATAAGGTGTTGCTATGGTAATGTTCTGGTTGGTTGCTAGGGGTGTTCTGGGTGGTTGCTAGGTGGCTTCTTGGGTGTTCTGGTTGGTTACTAAGGTGATATGGGTGGTTGCTAGGGTGTTGTCTTGATTGGTTGCTAGGGTGTTCTGGGTGGTTGCTAGGTGGCTTCTTGGGTGTTCTGGTTGGTTGCTAAGGTGTTGTTAGTGTGTTCTGGGTGGTTAAGGGGTTGCAAGGGTGTTTGCTAGTTGACTGCTTGGGTGTTCTGGTTGGTTGCTAAGGTGTATTAGGGTGTTCTGGGTAGTTGATAAGGTGTTGTCAGGCTGTTTGTTAGGTGGCTGCTGAAATGTTCTGGTTGGTTGCTATGGTGTTGCTAAGGTGTTCTGGTTGGTTACTGAGGCGTTGCTAGGTGGCTGCTGGGCTGTTCTGGTTGATTGCTAGAGTGTTGTTCTGGTTGTTTGTTTAGGTTTTGTTAGGGTATTCTGGGTGGTTGATAAGGTGTTGCTAGGGTATTTGCTAGGTGGCTGCCGAGGTGTTCTGGTTAGTTCCTAAGGGTTTTTTTTTTTTGGTTGGTTGCTGAGGTGTTGCTAGGGTGTTCTGGGTGGCGATAGGTGGCTGCCGGGGTGTTCTAGTCGGTTGCTAAGGTGTTATAGGGTGTTGTTCTGGTTGGTTGCTGAGCTGTTGCTAGGGTGTTGTACATAAATTCAAAAGCCACGGGCGTCACGATTATAGAAACTGAGCTAAATATCTTCTTTGTTTAACCTTTGATGACAGTAATTTGCTTTTCGGTCTTTGATTATTATAACCAGTGATGAGTTCAACCAGCCTGCAACGATATAAAAAAACAGTTAACGTCTTTAAATATGCTTTACCGCAGAGACGTGATAAATCTCCGACAGAGGAGCGTTTAACTCTAATTAATAACAAACTGCAAGAGAAACGTGCCACAGAGTTGGCGAACACTGTCCTGAAAACGGCCCATTTATTGCCGGCTTCGGCCTTGGGAGTCTTTACATTAGTACCAATAACAGTCTGTGATTGGACTTAAGTGTGCGCACAAGGCATTACTTTAAAATCACGCGGGTGTTGAAAGCATTCGTCAGTAGTGCGAGCCCAAGTGGGAAAGTCTCTAAGGATCGGCCCCTGAGTCCGAGAGCCGGCCAAGGACAACCGGGCCCCGTCCAGAGGGTGTGTGTGTGTTGTGTTTTTGTGTTTTTCACGAGGCGATGATGCCCGTCGCCTGTGGTCTGCTGCCCGAGGTGGAGCGAGAGGAAGGGAGGAAACTCAGAGCGAAACCATGAAAAATGTCCAGTATGAAAATGTCTCCCTTGGTTTATAGCTGTGCAGACGGGCGTCCAAAAGAAACACATCTTTAAATTTAACTTTAGATGTCTCTCTCTCGCTCTCTCGCTCTCTCGCGCTGGCTGGCAAACTAGTTTTTGGTGTGTGGAAAAGCAAAGCCAAGTTGCCTGGAAACTGCGAGCATGTTAGAGAATCGCTCGATAATGCGACTCCGTTGAAATGTGGCGACGGCTCCTGTGTGTCCAGATCAGTTTTCAGGGGTGTGTGTGTGTGAGAGAGAGTGCGCTCACTGCTGTACAACACTCACAACTTTAACACTTAGATGCAGGAAATGTTTAAACGCAAAAATCAACAAACTTTTATAACATTTACAGACAAATGAGAAGGTTAAGGCTTAATGACGGGGCAGTTTATTTCCCGGGCTTCTGTGTGTATTTTATGTAATATTTGAAGTGTGTTTCTTTGTGCATATATATATATATGCGTGTGTGAAATCAATTAATTGCGATTAATCACAGCTAACATCAAATTTTGTCTATCTATCAGTCTATCTATCACATACTAGATACATACTAGATATTACATACATACAAGATATTACATGCTACATACATGCTACATACGACATATTACAAACATACTACATACTACAAACATACTACATACATACTACATACGATATACACACATACTATATACATACATACTACATACTATATAATACATACATACATACTACATACATACATACGACATATTACAAACATACTACATACATACTACATACGATATACATACATACATACTACATACACATACTATATACCCACATACTACACACATACTACATACGATATACATACATACTATATACATACATACTACACACATACTACATACAATATACATTGGGGTGTGACGAGATCTCGTGCCACGAGATCTCGCGAGACTAAAATGTGACGAGATTTCTCGTCGAGTGAAAAGCTGTGTCGCGATATCGCCATGATTAGCAAAGAACCGCCTCCACTGTCGTTTTGCTATTGTATTGTAAACATCTACTCTGCTCATCCAGCACGAGTTGCAGTCGCACACAGACTGTGACAGTGCTGCAGGAATCACAGTTCACTGATCGCGTTACGATGGCGTACTTTTGCAGCGTCTCGCGCATGACACAGCATTCTAAAAACGCGGCGCTCAAGTTAAAATCAGTTCCCCCATTCCACTGCCAGCGTATCGCATTTTACACAGCAAAAACGCATTCTGTGTGAATGGCCCCT
>JARPMJ010001174.1:65000-92500 GCA_033366665.1 Phoxinus dragarum | reverse complement strand
GAAGATATCACTATTTTGAGTTTCTGTTTATTAAACCATTCTGCTTCATTGTATTAACTCAAATTTTTAATTACAACGAACTCAAAATTTTAAGGCAACAAGGTAACTTGCTTTTTTCAAGTTAAACCAACATTTTTTTTCACAGTGCTGTGTATAATTATTTTATAAATATACACACATGCATGTATATATTTAAGAATTGTTTTTATTATATATAAAATATTTATATTTATGTATAATATAAATTATGTATAAATATATACATGCAAATAGTTCTTATTTATATATATATATATGCATATGTGTGTATATATACAAAATAATTATACACAGTATACACATACATATATTATTTAAACACAAACTTTTATTTTGGATGCGATTAATCGCGATGAATCGTTGCCCATCCTTGCGCTGACTCAGTCATTTTAAATCATATTTTGTGTTTAAAGTTATTTAGATTTAACTTTTTCTTCTTCTTCTGTGAATAGGCTGTTGCTAGGTATGCCATACGGAACCGTTGCCAATGGACCGGCATACATCACATCAGCGGGGCTTCGACAGCAGACAACACAACACAACAACAAAACGCAAAAACAACAATAAAACGGCACTAATAATATCAGCAGCAATGACAAATAATAATAATAGTAATAGTAGAAGTATTTAAGTAGTAATAGCACGTATAATAATAATGATAATAATATTTTGTGGTGACGGTAACCGTAATATCAGTAATAATAATATCAATAACAACAGTAATAATGATACTAAGGATGGTGATAAGTTGTGTTGACGGTAATAGTAATATCACTAATAATAAAATATAATATTAACAATAGTGAAAAAAATAAAAAAGTAATTATAACAACAACAACCATACACACACACACCACACCTCTTCTAGTTTCTGTGTTGGTGAAAAAAGTTTGTTTAAATAATGTGTGTGTACTGTAAAAAAATATTTTCATGATTTATCACAACTTTGTATCTTTTGTCAAATCAACTTCGATAACTAATGTGTGAACACTATTTTGAGTTTCTGTTTATTAAACCATTCTTCTTCATTGTATTAACTCAAATTTTTAATTACAACAAATTTAAAATTTTAAGGCAACAAGGTAACTTGCTTTTTTTAAGTTAAACCAACATTTTTTTTACTGTATGTGTACTGTGTATAATTATGTTGTATATATAAATACACACATGCATGTAATATATTTAAGAATTTTTATTTATTTTTATATAAAATATGTATATTTATGTATAATATAAATGATGTATAAATATATACATGTGAATAGTTCTTTAAATATATATATGCATATGTGTGTATTTATATATACAAAATAATTATACACAGTACACATACATATATTATTTAAACACAAACTTTTATTTTGGATGCGATTAATCGCGATTAATCGCGATTAATCGTTGCCCATCCCCTAAATCATATATTGTGTTTAAAATTATTTAGATTTTTCTTTTTCTTTCTGTGAATAGGCTAATTGCTTGCAGTTAAATCTAAACTAAAAGTTACACTCTAAAAAATGCCCAATTTTGGGTCAAACCGGCCGTTGGGTTATATTTTAAATCCACAGTTTGGGTTTGTCCATATTTTTACCCTAAATTGGGTTGAAACCAAAACTAAATGGTAAAAGGTAAGCAAAAAAATATAGCATAATTGTTAAAAATAATCATAAATATTAAAACATTAAAACAGCCTTCCTCCTTTTTCTTAATGCATGTCACTGGGGTTTTATTTGGTTTTCAGTTGTTTACTTAAATCCTATAATGATGCTTTGAATCTTTAGTTTGGATGACAGAATTCACTTTTGCAATAAACAAAACTTGCTAGAAAAAACAAACATGTGACGACTTGCCCCAATCTTCCTCCCTGCATTTTTTTTTTAAAATCGTAGCCTAATAAATTTTACAAAATAATTTAAAACTTTCACAATTTGGATGTGTAATCTAATCGTTCCTGCAAGCTTGTGAAAATGTCTTCGTCGTTATCTAGTAAATTATGCAATGTTGCCATTTAACATCCGACAATGGTTAGAAATGTGTTGCAAGAGTTCATTTCTCTGTATTCACGACAACTCGTATTTTATATAGGCCTACCTATAAGCATATAAACAAATGTACAATCTGGGCTAAACGAATCCTAATAGCCTAATGTTGGCGAGTATTATGATTATGCTCTTTTTAATTATTCAGAACATAAAAAGCGCGAAATTCTAAATGAATCCGTTATATTTAGCCTATTAATTACTCGTTAATCGTTGCTATTGGATCTTAATAGTTATGGAATTTCCATAAATACACCACTTTGAATATTAGTAACAAACGTTTATTTACATTTTCAGTGCAAATACTTACAGACAAAATATAATACAATCGAGTCTTAATTCATGAGCATTCGATTCCCAAATCGTCATAAAAAAGTCTCACGTTTCACGAGGGAAGACATGATGAACCGATGGCTCGAGAAGGTGTGTGTGTGTGTATGTGTGTGTGTGTGTGCGTGCGTGCGCGCTGTATTTGGTGTCTCTGTCCCGTCAGACGCTGTGTGTTTGAGGTGTTCACATCAAATGACTCGGTTCCGGCAGTACTCGTGTGTTTGAGCTGTTCACATCAGATGACTCGGTTCCGGCAGTACTCGTGTGTTTGAGCTGTTCACATCAAATGACTCGGTTCCGGCAGGACTCGTGTGGCCGGACTCGGTTCTGTCGTGGAGTGTGTGCTGGTTGTGTCCTGCGTGCTGACAGTCGGAGCTCCGGGAATAATCACACTGGCTTTGTTGAGGTCAGAAATGTCCACGTCGCTTTTGTCCTCCGTATTGTCTTCGAATTCGGACTCGCTCGGTTCGCTTTCGCACTCGGAGTCGTCGCGCTCTTTCTGCTCGGTCTCGGTTGGATTTATCCGGTTCTTTCTCTTTGTCCTTCTGCGCCTGCGCTTCTTTGGAATGCCTCCATTTCATCCGCCGGTTCTGGAACCAAACTTTGACCTAAAACAAGGTTATAATAATTATTATACTATAATATTTGATGTATGGATGTGTCACCTTCATTTATATAGTGCTTTTTGGCTTTTAACAATATAGATTGTTTCAAAGCAGCTTTACATTGAAGAGGAAATTAAAGTAACCGAGATTGTTTTGGCTTTACAGCAGCTCTAGAATACAGTTATTGTCCAGCTAAAGTTACTTTATGTATTTTATGTAAATAAAATGTAATTATACACTCTAAAAATGATGGGTTGTTTTGAATCAATATGAATTGGCTAATATTTTTGGTTAATATGTTTGTTAAAAAATTTAAACCCAATAATGTCCATATTTTAGTAGTAGCCTATTAAGTATTTTACTGCAGTATTATTATTATTATTAATTATATGCATTGTTTTGATATTTTTGTGAATTACAATTAAAAGATCAACGTGCTTTATTAATTGCATTTACATTACTACGGCTACACAATTATAGCAAACAAAAAATGCATGCACAAGCCATAAATCAAAAGGGTTTGATCGAAATGCCGAGTGAAATTGGACTTTTTTTTTTTTTTTTTTTACTGAAGAAAGGCAGAGATTCAGACAGTTTCCAAACATCACTGAAAGTTTTGAAACTCTTATCATATTCCCCATGCTGTGTGTCGTGTCATTTCCGATATAAAACAAGACAGAAACTCTTGCGCAATGCCTTAAATTATGCTGTTTTGAAATGAAACGACTGCACTCCACCGTCTATTTGCAATAATTCGTTATAATTGACTTTCATTTCTCTAGAAATGTGTCGCAATGCTGCAGTTTTTCCGCGAGCACGCGCGCTCCAGATGTCGCGCGCAACGTCTAAAGCCAATTTCACTCTGTCAGTATCGTATCATAATTTAAAACAACGTTATTTTTTATTTATATATAGGCCTACTATATACTACTATAGCCTATTAGTAGTCAACATTTGAAGTGGATAAAAAAAAGTGAATCAAAGTTGTCCTAAGAACAAGTATTGTTCAAAATCCACGTTGATGAAAGGTTTTGATCCACTATAAATGTTGACGACTGTATTTATAAATGGCATTATTTTCATTATTATGATTTGCATGAACGCGCACCTGTGCGTCGGTGAGTCCCAGCATCGCAGCCAGCTGTTTTCTGTCCGGTTTCGTGACATATTTCTGGATCTCGAAGCGCTTCTCCAGGCCTTTCCTCTGCAGGTTGGAGAACACGGCTCTGGACCAGGATCTCTTCCTCTTGTAGGTCTGTGGCATTGTGTCTTTGGAAAGCACTGCATACGGCCCTGTTTGAGGCAAAGACACGCGCCATTAGAACACACGGGCATTTCAATGCAATTTAGACACAAAAGCATCATGCAATGACTTTATATCTCTATACCAGAGTGCGTGTTATTGAATCATCTGTGCATGTGCATGTGCGTAATAACCACCGCATTCACATGCACTCAGAGCCAGGAATTCAAGTGTCATCCCTCTTTAGGGCTCAGCTGGGATGTGATGTCTACACTACCTGGGAAGGAGTCCTGAAACTGATGTTGCCCTGATTGTCTGCTTATTGAACCCATCATGGAGGAGGTTTCGTCTATGGACGCGAAGTACGGGCTGGCAGACACATGGACTGCTGACTGCCGATTCAGACTAACAATCGATGTGAGATCTGTTCCAGAACGACAAAAACCAAACAATTCAACTAACTCCAATTGTATTAATTGCATAAACAGGGCCATAACCGCCACAGATATTAGGATGGGCGCGCGGCAAGAGCATTTTGCGGCCTCACTATGATTATGACTATATTCTAAATTAATCTAATTGTTCTGTCCTCTTGTCATAAGTGAGGTGCGATGTGATACACTCACAAAAAAAAAACAAAAAAAAAAGATTAATAAAAACACTTACCTCTCAACGATGGCGAATCTTTTCCCTTTGGCTCGAAGTCTGTGGATAATATCCGATCAATCCCGAACTTGAGGTCTTTGCTGGACGGCGGGGGCGCGGAATGCGCGTGCATGGCGGATCTGGACACTGATGTCAAGTGTATTCCGTGCCGGTGATACGCGCGCGCGTCTGGAGTGACCGGGGACGGGCGCAGGGGAGACCCGGACGCGCGCGCCCCAATATGAGCCATAAGCGAAGATGAACCGGGGATATTTCCGCATCTCCAACGTGCAGGATATCAGCAATGCAGAACGAGGGCTTTTTCATGCTATCCACCCCAAAACCACCCGAACAGTACGCGGTCCAAAGGCTAAAGTTCGATGCGTAAAACGGGTTGAGTCCCGTGGTGTACATCCCGGCAGGAGACGCCGAACCTTCCTGACGAAGAATCTCACGCGACGAGGACAAGTCGAGTTTAAAGAGTTGAACTCTCTCGCGTTCCTCCTCGAGTATGAAACTCCACACAGGAGTCCGGACAGCTCTAGCAGGACTTCTCTTATTGATTGGCTCTTTCTGAGCCAATGGAAGTTGACAGAAGTGTTCAACACGCCCCACGGAATATGAGTTTGACCGAGAGCACTTCCATTAAAAATCAGCGCGTTTATTAATGCGCGAAACATGCAACCTTTGGAATTAAATTGCAACTTTAATTGGATATTGCGCGTGAATGCATTTATGCAACGATTTATTAAATATAAGCGAATGGGTGTACATGCAAATAAAAACTTAAGTTCTTGATATATTAGCAAAGTTTTAGTTTACATGGGATGCATAATATATATATGCATGCAGATAAAGAGAGATAAACATTATTATTTTTAACGTTGCACAGTTTTTTAATTATGTTCTGATTTTAGAAACGCAAAGATAACTAATATAATGTGCTATAAATCATGCATTCAAATCAATGTCGAGTTTTGCATGCGCTCGCAACAGTTCTGATGTTTTCTGTTTATTTAATTTTTTTAAATATGCAAACAACAAACTCTGGAAAGGTTTCCACACTCAGAAGTGTTCTGCGAGCCTGAGAGTGTTGTGTTCTGGGAGTTTCTCCACGCAACTCATCCTGTTTTTGATGAGCTCAGATTCAGGCTAAATGAGCGGATATTCCTGCTAGATTTAGGCCATAAATAGAAGATGCTTTAGTATTTTAGGATACAGCAGAGGACCCTTATTTCCTGCGGCTCGCAGAGGTGGAACTCTATAATGACTGTTAGCACTTCCTTTTTTCAATATTTGTGCAACTTTATCTCAACTCGCAAGTCGCGCGGTGACGCAAATCCGTCCTTATGCTTATAATAAACAGAGGAAATCTATTCTCCGCTCAAACGAAAACACAATTAACTTCAGAGGCGATACTTCATACATATGTACACGTTCAGCCCCATGACAACCATATATTACTGGGCCAAAATTAAAGCGCTTATCAAATGCTGTTTAAAGTGGGAAACAAAAACAGATACAAAACGATTTGTTTTATACTATTAATCGCATCAACATAAAAGTTTGTTTACATAATATATATATATATAAATAAAGGCTATATACATATTTATAATAGCTTATGTGTGTGTGTGTGCGCGCGCACATATTATATAAACAAAAACTATATAACTAGGCCAATATAAAAATAAAAAAAATTATGCATATGCGAAACTATTTAATGCACAGGTGATGGTTGGTATGTCGCCATGTCATGTTTATGCTCATTAATGATAGCAGATGAGTTTTATCCAATGCTGTTTATGTTTTATAATATTTCTCTTCCTCTGTGTTGTTCATTATCCGTGATTCATGATCCCGGAAAGGTCAATGACCCTGACCGCCTCCTATCGCGGTGTTTTCGAGTGACTCCATTCCGGTTTAAATTTAGAGATGAAATGTAGCGTTTTGCTCTCGATCAAGCAGTCAAAACAATCCAGGGAAGAGGATGCGGAAGACGCGCCGCATGCGTGTGAACGCGCGCGTTATTTCAGGTGCCGCGTCTTGAACCCTGAGATCATAAAACAGATCATAAACCTGCGCGGGGATCTCATCTATATCAGTCAATAACTAACGAGATATGCAGTTTAATATAATCAAGAGGAGCCTGCAGATGTAGCGTAATTTGACTAAACCACAACTAATAATATTTAGTATTTTGTAATGCATCATTTAATTCAAATAGATAGCCTAAGCATTTGTTTTTCGCATTAAATGTTCTTAGCATTTATAATTAATCTAAATTGAATTGTATTTCCCGACTATTATTTTTTTAGATCATAATGTGAAGTTATTGTATTGCATTAGCATTTTCTGTTTTGTTTGCTGAAAAGAAAATCATACTCGCGTTTTTTCAGTTTTAGCCTAAGCATTTCAATGAATAGTAAAATTCCATAAAATTTAATTGAATAATCCTTACATATTAATAATATTAGGAATTACACATTTAGCCTACATGTGTAAAAATAACTAGATCTTACTAAAACATTTTGTATAGCTAAATCTTAAACTTAAATTTAAACATTTTATGATTTATTTTATTTGTGAATACGAATGACATAAAATATCCATTCCCTTGTTTCTATTAAGATTTATACTAGCCTAAATGTTTTAATAAGTTCGGTTTTTTTTACTCTTTAAAAAAAGTCATTCATAATATCTAAGGATTATTCAATATAGGCTACAATTAGATGGGATTTTACTATTAATTACGTAAATCTTGAAAAAAGATTGAGTGTATGAATCCTTGAGATTAATTTTTAACATTAAGATTTTCCACAATGTAATGCATAACGCATATTTGCATGCTTCCCCCTTTCTTTATTTATTTCTTTTTTTAAAGCTTTCTAAAAAAAACATACGAGTGGCTATATTTTATAGGTAGGCTATAACATGGTTCTGTAATAAAAAAAAAAAAAAATGCAAATTGAGTTTAATAGGCTATATATGAAATAATAACGTGCTCGGGTCAACAGATACGGAAGAAAACAGTTCAACCAGAGCTTCCGGATATCTTTATTGTCCATATCCATATCTGCATTCCTATCTATATCTACGCCTGTATTGTGAAAAATATATTCGTGTTGAAAGCACAAAGTCATCTGCTGTAGCAATTAAACCAGATTCAACATCAGAAATCATCCCGTTCTCATATTGCTGTAACATTTCTCAGTTAGATAAAACATTATAGGCTACTTGCCTTAATCACTTTAGTGATTTGATCTGGGAATAGGAACTTTCTTCCTCTTTGCAGAGATAACATCATATCCTGGTCCTCTGGGAATGACTTTATTTCTGGACCCCCCATCAGGAGCATCTGTCTGTCAGCAGTGACAGGGTCCGTCATGCCGGAAACATTAAGAAATTATTAAAATATCATAATCGTTAAATGCCGATCCTGGGAAAGTTTGAGGACCTTGTGGAATTGGTTTGTTTTTCCCAAATTCCCCCTGGTTGATGCAATCGCTGTCCTGAGAGTTCAATAGCGATCTAGCCAGCGCACTGCGGTTCATTCGGGGGATTTGACAGCCTCGGGAAACATTTGTCACGGATTATTAATTGCATTTTTAAACGCACCCTTGACAATCCTTCGGTAGCCTAATCATATTAGTGAAGCAGCGCATTAAAATATAGGCTAGAAGTCAACTACCAAACTCATTTCTGTTCACCGGATAATTTTTCATATAGCCTACATTTCAGAAAAGGAAAGTCAAGCGAATAGTCCTGACTAAACGCTTTATTTAGGAAATTCACGGAGTGTCATAGAAGATCGCGAATGACATAGTTGATCTTTATGATGGTTAACAGGTGTTATAGCACCACAGAAACGCTTATCATAACTATACTTAGCCTATTTGGTTTTATAAATGGTTTAACCAAGTCCAAGAACTAGCTTGCTTGAGCAGCGTGCGGGGCGAATATAGGCTACTTTAGTGACTTATATTCGTCTCGCGAATCATTTTTGTGACCCTAGCAGTTAGCGAAACATCAACTAAAAATATTTAAAATCTTAATGTTTTAAAAAATCATGTAAATGTCCAATAGCCTACTTTTTTTCTTCTTAAATATGCCTATAAATAGCGCTCAAACGGCCTCCAGTTTCACGCAAACGCAATTTCGCGAAATTCGTGTTAGCGATATTCACTGCTCTGAATAAAAGTAGGCCTGTACATTTTTTTTAACTCCCCATATTTATTCATATATATACATATACACATATAGATTAGTATTTTTTTCCTCATATGCGTTTCCGGCCTTTCACGCAAACGCGACTTAAAGTTAGCGATGTTTAATAAGAGCGCTGTATTTTTTATCTCCTTATATTAATATAAACATAGGCTATATTTTTTCTTTACATTTCCACACGCCTGATATTAATGAACAAATGCATTTAGAGAGGTTGCTCACAGAAAATGCTCTTTCTGCTTCAGCGAGGATGTTTTTCTAGACACAAAGCGAAGACAAAACAGACATTTTAGAGACACAATAACTATAATCTGCTCACTATATCCCCTTTATTAAAATGCTTAATGGTTTTTAACTTAGTCAGTAGAGCAGGATGTCTACTATGATACAATTTAATGATAGCAATGAAATGAACGCACAATATTTACTCAAAATCAAGCAAAGTAGAAATTATATTATGCACCGATAAGGCTGTCAGTAGATTTTTATTGTCGTCGATGCTAATAGGCTCAAGATGCCCCTTAAAACCCTTGAGTTTACATGAGCAGCGCAGATTGAAGTGTCTTTGGCCTTTTGTTTGTAAAGGAATCCAGTTACTCTTGGCCAATATACGCGGGGTTAAATCAAAAGCTCCATTTTAAATAACAGCGAGACTAATGGAAACGCGGGAAGGTCATAACAAACCATTACAGTCCAGTCGAAGATCCACCCCACAGAGCTCCTGCTGGCCCGATTAGGGCCCTTAATGGTCTGCAGTGATCGATTGTGCACTTGTTTACTGAAAGTCATCGCTCTTGAAAGAAGGCAGATGGAAATAAGCCTGAGTTCATGATCGGCGTGATGAATTACTGCAATAACGCCACGTTTAATGGAAGGAACGCGCGCGACGTATTATTAGCTACATCTTAAAGATCAAGTGATCATTTACAATTATCCTTCCGCTGATGAAATATAGCCTACTCAGTCTAAGTGTGCAAAATCTAAAATGACCAAAATAAACGTAGGCTATATAAAAATACAATAAAATTCAATTCAACACATTTTTATGCAAGAAAACGATTAATAAAAACGTTTGACTCTATAGTCAATGCACTGATTTTATTCCATATTGTTCTATATTATTTGCTACATGATCATAAATATGGATGTCAAGTCACATATTTCCCGAATAATGTAAGAACATTTCTTAAAAAAAAAAAAAATTCAAAGGCATTCACTCTAAAAATTGCTGGGTTGTTTCAACCCAATTTTGGGTCAAATATGGACAAACCCCAAACGTTGGGTTAAAAATGTAATGTAAAAATGTAACCCAATGGCTGGGTTTGTCCATATTTGACCCAAAATTGGGTTGAAACAACTCAGCATTTTTTAGAGTGTAATCAAGTAGTTGATGTAAAAAAAAAGTGTAACTGTATTACTAGTCTTGCGCTAGTTTAGATTATCCATTTTGCTTAATTTTTTAATCACTCCTCGGATTAATTGCTTTATCGAAGCAATGATTGAACCATGCATATTCTGAGAAATGTTGGCATTGCATTAAGTGGAGTCTCAAACTGAGAAGTGTGTGCATGTCAAAGCTCAACCTGATGCTGCTGCTCTCTAGTGGTGAAGTCAAGCTTCAGACCCTCTGCTTCACACACTAATGTTTCAAGACCAATTCCTCGTTCTTGCTCGGTGAATATTCTCAGACATCATCTGTCTGCTGTGTAGCTTTAATCAGCCTGGCCTGTTCTAATAGATTTGAAAGTGTCCAGATTTGACCCGTCTCATTTCCCAGTGCAGGAGTGTGTCTGGGGAGCCACTCAGTGTAGAATCCAAACACATTTGGCAGCAATAGCCCATATTTCATCATTGTTTACTGCATATTCATTCCTGCAAACCCCCAATGCGACAGGAGTCAGCTGCTAGAATACTTCCTTATAAATGTCATCCGGATAGCTTCTGGTTGAAGACTCAGTGTCACTGACTCCGAAACACACATTTCTTTAAACAACATCATTAGGATTACACAAAAATGAGCATGATTTCATCCAGACTGAAGCTGGTTTCTCACTGGAGGCCAGTATTACTATGGAGATAAATGAGTATGAGATCAGAAAATGATATTTCTACATGTGCATTTAGATGAAAATCTTGCTTTATTTGTGATGATAAAGAAGCCTGTGCAGGGCGGCTGGAATGCTGGGTAACAAATCGCTTCTGACAACGACTAATAAACATCACATAAAATCCACACACTGAAAAACAGACGTACTGTAATAAAACACAATGAATTTCTGTGCAAAAATACATTCTTAGTTCAAATATTTTGATACAAACGCATTTTCTCATTGTTGGTAATGTGATTATTAAGTATGGAAGCTTATTTCCATCTTGGAAAAAAAGGAAAAGTAATTGCAACTTAAAATTCAGGTAAAAAATTGTGAATTCCGAGGTGTAAACTCAGTATTGTAATATAAACTCACATTTCTGAGAAAAAAAGTCTGAACTGTGAGATTGAGAATAATTTCCGATTTGTGTATTCTTTGGCGAAAAAAAAACTAAATACAAGATGTAAAAAAAAAGGTCAAAATTCTGGGGGAAAAAGGTTAAAATTAAGAGAAAAGTCAAAATTGTGAGATGTCACTTTTTTTTTTAAAGGATTCTAAGTTTACAACTTGAAATTTAGAGATATAAACTTGCAACTGTGAGAGAAAAAGTCGAAATGACCGTTTTCTATCTTTTTTAATTCCATGGCAGAAACAAGCTTCCATAATTAAGGCCTCTTTTCTGACGTTAACAACAGCTATGGAGAGCAGCAGTAAAAACTCAATACATGTTCTCCTAGTAAAATTGACGATAACTTATAACCCTTTACAGACAGACCTACTGTGAGCTCCAGAGTTTATAATCCACTGTGTGTTTGCTTCGGATGAAACCGTCAGTCCACATCATTTCAACTTAGTTTTAAAATAATCGTGCTTAACAGCTGAATTCGTGGTGAAAAACTACATTTCCCATGATGCTGTGCAGAAAATCCCACCAATCAGTCAAAGTCAAAATAAGCAAAACTCTTTAGCTCCGCCCACCTCCCATGAAGCACTGCAAATGACAGAGCCAGTCTCCTTTTTGCTCTCAAAATACTTAAATATATTTTAAAATAAATTATATATACTGCAAATATGCATATATTCAAATGTGTAGTTTTATTTTTCTCTATGGTTTTGAACTATGCAGTTCGCAATGCTTCATGGGATTGTAGGTCATTCTATCACTAAAGCCTTTAAGTTCAGTTTTGTACCTTTTGTGTTTTTGTCCGATTTCAAATACTTTTTTGCTTCAAATCAGAGTTTGTAATGTTATGATTCTCCTTGTCGGCTTGATATATAAGACTTCTTTTTTTTATTTTGATGTATCGCTATGGTAGAAATGAATGGAAAAAATACTTCCAGAACCAAGTGGCCGGACATTAAAGCACAGATCTATAACATCCAACAAACACTTCTAAACATACAGTAGTGGACAATAGCTGCATTTGTGTTGCGCAAGGCCGTATCTCTTATATCTACAGCGACCCCAGAAAGTGTGTTCAGTTTTTTCTTCATCCAACAGAAAAAAGCACAAGCAAATGTTTCGCGCGTGAGATTTGCTTTGAGATCCAGCCCTTCTTCAGTGAGAGTGCGGTGTGTTTAGGGAGGCCGTATGCAAGACACACAATCAAAGGCTCATATTTCTAAAAGCACTGGACACACACACTCAGTGCTAACTTACAGTGTTTAGCTAGACGTTTCATAAAATCCTGCGGCAGTTCCTTTGCTCTTCTGAACGACTTTACGTGAAACGCGAAGAGAATTGTGCTAGAATTCAACTAAACTTCGTTCATCTATCATTAGGGTTGGGAATCGGATACTTGTTACAAAATCAAAAAATTCGATTCCTCTTATCGATTCCTTCGTGAGCATTTCAATATGACTTTAAACAAATCAAGCGGGGAAGTCAGACTCGCGTTGTTTTCTGTGCTGCACTGCACACACACACACACACACACACATCCCAAAACGTGCGCACATAAAGTGATTTTAAACCATTCAAGCGCTAGGCTAATCGCACGCAGTTTTCAGTGCGCAAGTGTGTGTGTAACTACAGGTGAAACTGGAAAAATTTGAATATTGTGCAAAAGTTCATTTATTTCAGTAATTCAACTTAAAAGGTGAAACTAATATATTATATAGACTCATTACATGCAAAGTGAGATATTTCAAGCCTTTATTTGTTATAATTGTGATGATTATGAAACCTTTTCACAATATTCTAATTTTGAATTTGGGGTTTGTCATAAGCTGTAAACCATAATCATCACAATTATAACAAATAAAGGCTTGAAATATCTCACTTTGCATGTAATGAGTCTATATAACATGAATATGTATAACATGTAATGAACACTAATAAAACAAAAGACAAAGAGAAAATTGACTTGTTCTTGACTGAATAACTTTTGTAACTATATTTGTAGTGTATACTTTATTTTATAAAGTCAAGTGCAGTGTTATTTTACATTGGATTAGCCGAATACCTGAAAATCTTAAAACACTGTTTATATCAATCGTGTATCTTTGTTCAGTTTTATCCATTTGTTGCGATTTGCAAATTTTTTATTTTTTATTTACCGAGTGTCTTTAATAATGCTTGAAATGTATAGTAGTTAGGCTAGCTGTTTTTCTATGGCATTTTTAAACCGCAGGGAAAAGTTTCTTACGCCTGTTGATTTGTGTTCATGATGAATGTTTAGCGATGAGACTGAATGGGAATGATATCTTTGTTTACCTTATTGGAATCGAAATTAGGAATCGATAAGAATCGGTAAAGTTAAACCCTAGCTCTCTGATCTGCTAGCTGTGCTCTACTGACGGAGTGCTGATGCTCTGCTCCTGTGGTCAGAACATGGGTTCCCCCTCTCGGAGGCTCCCGAAGGACAGACTGAAGGTGTTTGCGAGTCTCTTGCTCCCGCCGCTCCTCCAGCTCCAGTTCCAGATCGACGAGGATCCGCGCTCGTATTCCCGACCGGCTTTCCTCTCGCTGCCCGACTGGCACTCTCTCTCACCGGTGGGCGAGAGAACATTCCTCTTCTCCACCTATGAGACACTCACTGCTTTACTGCTTATGTCACTTTCATATAGCATCAAAGTTATTCACACACACACACTCGCTCACTCTCATTTACACACACACACACACACACACTCTCTCTCTCTCTCATTCACACAGACACACACACACACACAAACTCTCTCTCTCATTCTCTCACACACATACACACACACACTCAGTCTCTCTCACACACACACACACACTCACTCACTCACACACACACTCACACTCTCACACACATACACACACACACTCACTCTCTCTCACACACACACACACACACTCACTCACTCACACACACTCACACTCTCTCACACACATACACACACACACTCACTCTCTCTCTCATTCTCTCACACACATACACACACACACTCAGTCTCTCTCACACACACACACACTCACTCACTCACACACACACTCACACTCTCTCACACACATACACACACACACTCACTCTCTCTCACACACATACACACACACACTCACTCTCTCTCACACACAGACACACACACACACACACACACAAACTCTCTCTCTCATTCTCTCACACACACACATACACACACACACTCAGTCTCTCTCACACACACACACACACACTCACTCACTCACACACACACTCACACTCTCTCACACACATACACACACACACTCACTCTCTCTCACACACACACACTCTCTCATTCTCTCACACACACACACACACACTCACTCACACACACACTCACACTCTCTCATTCTCTCACACACATACACACACACACTCACTCTCTCACACACACAAACACACACACACTCTCACACATACACACTCTCTCTCATTCATACACACACACACACTCTCTCTCTCTCTCACACTCACACACACACTCTCTCTCTCTCACACTCACACACTCTCTCTCTCACACTCACTCACTCTCTCTCACACTCACACACTCTCTCTCTCTCTCACACACACACACACACCACACACTCTCTCTCTCACTCTCTCTCTCTCACTCTCACTCTCTCTCTCTCTCTCTCTCTCTCACAACAAACACTCTCTCTCTCTCACACTCACACACACACTCTCTCTCTCTCTCTCCACACTCACACACACACTCTCTCTCTCTCTCTCACACTCACACACACACTCTCTCTCTCTCTCTCACACACACACACCACACACTCTCTCTCTCTCACTCACACACACACTCTCTCTCTCTCTCACACACACACTCACTTTTTTATTTTACTAAGTGCCCCGATTGAAAAATGTGGCAACTGTTCCAAAACGAGTATAACTGTTTTATACCTCGTGTGACTGTAGAGTGATGACGTCGAGCTCGAGTCCTCTTTCCGTGCAGCTCTTCAGTGCGTGAACGACCTCGGCATGCTCCGCCCACCTGCAGTCCTGCACCATTCACAGCCACGATATAATCTCCCTCACGAAGCCCCGCCTCCTGAAACACACGCTCGTAATGTCAAGCCTGCTGTGCACGGTACAAAAACAGCACTTTAAAGGGGTCATCGGATGCACAACTCACTTTTATATGGTGTTTGCATATATATGTGTCTTTGCAGTGTGTGGACACAACCACCATACAATCAAACAAATCCATTCACTCCTTTTTTTTTTCTTTTTTTTTATCCTCAAAAAGTCTAAACACTCAATAATCAAGTCGTTTGGATTTTCTGAGCAATATGAATCATATTTCTCATGCTCCGCCTACGACACTGACGGTATGAGCATATTTCCCATAGGAGCAGTTGCTCATTATCATTTAAAGAGACATGCACCGAAACGGGGTCGCTGTGAACAGAGCTGTTTTACACCACCATTGAGGAATTTTAACCAAAGTTTGATTACAAAAAGACCCTAAAGAATCACACCAACTTGTAAAAAGTGTGCATCGATGACCCCTTTAAATGTTACTGGCACTACTGACGTCTCTCACCGCAGCACATCCACCTGGCAAAACCCCAGCAACCAGAACTGGCGAATCACCTCGAAGCGTGAGCCCAAGCCCCGCCTCTCCTCGAACCAGACACGCGTGACGCCTCACCCAGCGATTTCGAGCAGAGAAAAGCGAAAGTGGTCCCTTCACATACAGAGGTGAACATTAAACACTTCTTTAGCATTTGCTGCATGTTACAGCATTAGTGTGTGTGTGTGTGTGTGTGTGTGTGTGAGAGCATTACCAGTCGATGGAAAATATCAGTCACTCTGACGGCACTGAAATCCGGAGTTTTAATATCAGGCTTCTGCTGTGTGTGAGCTGTAGGCGACAGGTCAAAGGTCATGTTAAGAATCTCCAGCTATGTTTGCAATGGCGTACATGTACTACTCTGTAGTAGGGCTGTCAAAATGGCTGAAAAGCTAAATTCAGATTTCTTTCTTAAAAATTAGCAAAATTTTAATTATATTCAAATTCTAAAGGCAATATTTAATATTAAGAGGAAAAGGGTACTGTATTGTCTCCTATGTCCACAAGGGGCGCAATAAGCAAATCAGCATCGCATCTTTTATTGAAATGTCTTTTAAAACAATTGTTCTTAAATAAAATATAATTTCCTTAATGTGCATGCGAGGAAGATTAGGTTACAGTAGTGCATAACACTGTACGTGCATCAGTAACCTGAGGAAACACACTTCAACAGACAGCGTAATGAACCTTCATCAACACAGAATAGCAAACTGACATTCAGAAACGATCCACTTCTACTCACTACATATTGTTCGTCAAAAACACCTGACGGTCAACGCTCCAGCTGATGAAAACACACGCTCAGCTCTGACCGATGTGCAGGTTTGGTCAAGTATGTCGTTGCACGATTTTTGCCACCAACCGAGAGGGTTTTCGTCAGCAGGAAGCCTTTTTCGCCATTTTTTTTTATTAGTAATGCAGCCGCACCGCTGTATACTGGATAAGCTAACAAAAACAAACCGCGTCAGTTACGCCATCATCATGTCCTCGCGCGCCTATTGACACACCAAACACACCGTTTTTACATTAGAATGTGCAGGGTTTTTAAAAGTCTACGCATATTCGACATTTTTATTTTATTTGACAGCCCTACTCTGCACTTGACTTGATCTTGAATTTCCATAGTAATGAATGAAGCAGACAGTAATTGCAGCTGAGATTTTAACATATTTTCCTTCACTCATTTGATGAGACTGCAATTTAAAATAAAAAAAAATTTAATATACACAAGTTAATGGTGTCATGTGACAAGACTTCTGTCTTCTAAAGTTTTATAATTTACTAATTTAGCAACATCAAGTTATTGAACTGAACTGAATCAACACTGAACTGAATTGAGTTAAATTATGACACTGTCTTTTAGAGCTGCATGATTCGGGATAAATTCAGAATCAAAATATTTTTGTTTCAAATAGAAATCACGATTCTAAAACAGACAACTAAACAAAATAACATGTAATTTACTGGATTAACACAGTGTTAATCGCTGCAGTCTATTAAAATGCTTATTTAATTTATATGAATTATATAAAAAAATTGTTTGAGTGAATGATTCAATGACTCACTCAAAGATTTTACTGGTTTCATTACTGGATGAATCTACATTTTTAAACTAATCTCTTGAGTGAATGATTTAATGACTCACTCATAAAGACTTCACTTGTTTCATTACTGGATGAATCAGTGTTTTTTATAACGAATCCTCTTGGGTGAATGATTCAACGGCAAATGCATTTTTTAACCAGTCACCTGTCGCCACCTACTGGTGTAATGATATAATAAATATAATTGTTACTTGAAGCGCCCCAGGACATAGTTAGTATGAGTAGTATAGTAGTATGTCACACACATAAACCAATCAACACCAGTCACATAAACTCAGCCACTATGGTCAGACGTCTTAACCTTAAAAACTCGCTATTTAACAAAGAGGTAATCACTTTTCCAATTCAAAATACACCAATCTACCTTTTTATGTAACTGACTTTAAACAGTTAGGACCAGTCTTGAAGAAAAGATGTAGATGACAAACTTTTAAGACAGCGGATGTAACGGCACAAATATGATTAGCATATTAAACACTCACACTGGATCTCCGGTCAGCCTCTGCGACCGCTCCAAAAAATCATCTTCTTGATCAATATCTGAGTATATTCTCCAGCGAGCGTGTGTGAGCGTGTGACAGAACCTCCTGGAGGATGTCCATCTTCCGAAGCATTTTACACACGCCGTGAAGACGCAGGGCTTCCTCGTGGCGTATGATGGCTTTGCGTAGATGAGCTTTACCTTGAATATGAAATATATATTAGTAAATGTTAACTGTAATTCTGCGCTCAGAAAACACATGCCACTACACAGACCAAGTCTCCGTTTGTCCTCCGTATCTTGAAGGTTCAGTTTGTCTGGTCGCCTGGTGTGAATCTGTATGAGAGCTTTAATTTCTCCACCTTCATCATCGTCTTACATCAGGCATCCCTGCATTGGTGTGAAAATGATCGTTATAAAACATAATTCTTGTTTCTTTGCAATGACGAGCACAATAAGAACAGAAACATGTACACTAAGTAGATCAGGTCAGATGGTAAAACAACTAAATAAATAATCTATAATATTTATTATATCAATAATTAATTTTAAGACTGCATTTATTTAATCAAAAATGCATAAAATTTCATCAAAGGGAGAATTAGATAGCTTTCAGGAAATTCTGATAAATATGGTTTGGGAAAACTTGATTTTTTTAGGTACTTACAAACTAGGACTTATTTTAATAAAGAAATACGATACATGGAGAAGCATGACACCAATTTAATTGATTTATTATCGACATGTACAAAAATAAAGATAATAGGAAACTTGTCTCAAAATTATATCTAGTCATTCAATCCATAAAGAAACATTCAACAAATAAGGTTAGATTAAAATGGGAAAAAGAATCTGGGCTAGATATTTCAGAGGAAGACTGGCTGAATATCTGTTTCTGTACAGGCCAACTTCTACCAGCTCGGGCACGTGGAGAGAATTCTGTTGGCGAAATCTTATTAGATATTTTGTAACCCCCAAGTTAAAATCTATCCAGTCCTGCGAGAAGGGAATGGTCTATGTTGGAGGAAATGTGGGGAACAGATGGCAGACCATTTTCATGTATTCTGGAGCTGCCCAGCCATTCAGTCATATTGGCAGGAGGTAATACAAGTAATACATTTTATTTTCGGGGATGGGATTGACTGCTCATTTTCTACTATTTACCTGGGCAATTTAGCAGCTCATTTGATGGTGAAAGACAAGTACCTTTTAAAGATATTATTAGCAACCAGCAAGAAAGCTGTAACACGAAAGTGGCTACAATCTGAACCGCCAACAAGGGCTGAATGCTGGACACTATGACCAGTGTCCAAAATATGGAGAGGATGACTTTCGCTTTAAATTTACAGATGAACAAGTATTTTCAGTATTGGGAAAAGTGGATTGTGTTTACGACTTTATGACATGTTTATAGACCAATGTATCATCGGACATAATCAATTTTGTTTTACGTAATATTGTATAAGTGACCAAACGATTGTTCTGTTTTGTTTAGATGTGACTGTTTGTTGTTATGTTGTTGTTGTTTTTTATTTTCAGAAGAAAAGAGAATAACAATAAAAAAAAAAAGTAAAAAAAAAAAATAAATAAAAAAAAATGCATAAAATAAAGAAATATAAAAAAAAATGATATACTTTTTTTTCTTCACTGTTATTTAGATTTTACTTACTGTTGTAATAGTGATTGTTTGTCTTAGTCATTTTGTATGTTAAAGCGATATCAAACAATACAAATTTGATTTAAAAATAAATGTTTTAAATATTATTAGAATTTAAAATATTTTCTATTTGAATGTATTGTAAAATGCAGTAGTCTATTTTTTTAAATGACATTATATGCAGAAGAGACTTCTTTCAAAAACATTTAAAAAAACGAAATCACTCCAAACTTTTGATCTGTAATGTATGCATTGATGTCATCAGTCATATTACATGGTCTCATGACCTTGAGAAGCACCTGAGCAGTCGCACAGCGCCACAGCGGTGTAATAATGGGCCAGCGCTCTGAAGTGATGCGTTTTGACCTGAACCATGGAGATCCAGGAGAAGGGCACATAGTCCTTCAGTAACGGCACTGACATCGCCTGAAGAACCAGAGAATACACGTCTGACACCTGCAAACACAGTTATTAACACATGAAAACCACATTCATTCAAGTGTGTGTGTGTGTGTCCTGGTTAACCCTACGTTATTACAAAGATGGTAATAGGAGTCATTTTTGACCTTGTGGGGACTTTTTGTTTTGGTCCCCATGAGGAAAACTATTTATAAATCATACAAATTATGTATAATTTTTTTTTTTTTTGAAATGTAAAAATGCAGAAAGTTTTGTGTGATGGGTAAGTTTTAGGGCTGTCACTTTTGTGAAAAAATCCTGTTCGATTTGAGACATAAGTGTTCATATGAATCGATTGTAAAATCGATTTTCCATGTCTAAAGACGTTTTCATTTTCAACCCCAAATATAGGCCAGTCCACGGAAAACTAACAGGCATTAGGACGAATGTAAAGAGGGCGCTTGAGATGCGCAAAAGTCAGCAATATTTCTGATGATTTAATTATTGGGCGTGAAGTTTCGTGCACAATTTAAAACAGGAGTGCAACATTCTATTCTATAACATCAATGAAAAACATTACTGCAGGCTTCAACATGATGTGTTTACGATCAGAAATGTCAAACAAATTTCGCCTACGTAGACGATTGTAGCCCGAATCTGTATGCATGCGATGCGACTCACATTTTTGTTGTAAAAGAGAGACACTATGCAGAAGTATAAATTTGCTGTTATTGTAGCGTTTGTCAGAGAGTTGACGTCTGCCCAGATGAAGAATAGGACAGACAGCGCAAACAAACTGGTAGTTCGAGTCTTTTATAGATGTTTCCTCTCAGTTAAGCACACTCTTCACATACATGTCAAAGGGCGAATGTTAACAGGGAAAAGAAAACACTCTCAAACACGCTACAAATCAAAGTTTAAGTAAACACATTATAATAAAACAGCAGTCAGCAGTAGAGCGGTCATCTTCCTCTTTGCGCGAGCCTTCTCACTCTCACTGTGCGCGCTCACAGCACGCATACAATAACATACGCCATAGAAGAAGTCATCTTAAAGGCATATCAACATTCATGTCATGAACACTACTTATTAATACTAGGTGGCCGTTATGTGTGTCAGAGCCCCAGCCTGCAGGTGCTGGGTGTGTGACGCGCGTTAGCTGCGGGCGTATCGTGACGTGCTGGACGCGCTCCGAGAAAAGGCCGTTTAAATCGATTTCCCTATTTTTGTTTTCGAAACTTGTGTTGGTTGGTCCGAATCGATTGTGCAATCAATTTTCGAACGTAAAGTGACAGCCCTAGTAGGTTTAGGGTTAGTGTTAGAGAACAGAATATACAGTTTGTACAGTATAAACTTTCCATGACGTCTATGGAAAGTGCAGAAAAAATGAAAATGCAACGTGTTTATGTGAGTGTGTGAGAGAGAGAGAGAGAGAGACAGTGAGTGTGTGTGTGGTGTGTGAGCGAGAGAGAGTGAGTGAGTGTGTGTGTTCGTTCACCCTCGCTGCCTCCTGGGCGGCTTGCAGAAGCACATTCAGGTTGTTGTCCTGCATGAGAATGACCTTTTCACACACGCACTCCTGAACCTGCAATTAATAAACCCAGAAATACACGAGTTACTACATGAACACCTCAAACACATTTGATCATAAAAGACATAATCTGAAATAATTTAAGCTGCGTTCACACTTGTAGTTCGGCTCTCTTGGGTTACACAGAAAATTATACATTTAGTCCTGGTTTGATTAGCGTTCGTTCACACTGTCATTTAAGACTGAACCTAGAGATACAAAAAAAGAAATTCTACATTTATTTCTATGAACCTCTACAGTTCATTACCTGAGCTACCATGAGGCGGACCAGCATGCTCAGAGCAGGGCCGCTCATATCCAGACTGGGCGCATGAGAAGTTCTCCTGCAGGTAGAGAAACGCACCTACACACACACACACATATATATATATCACTTTACAAGCTCATTTGTGACCCTGGACCACAAAACCAGTCACATGGGTAAATTTTTTGAAAGTGAGATTTATTTATTCTCATGAAAGCTGAATAAATAATCTCTCCATTGATGTGTGGTTTGTTAGGATAGGACAATATTTGGTCGAGACACAACTATTGAAAATCTGGAATCTGAGGAGCAAAAAAAATGTAAACATTGAGAAATCTCCTTTAAAGTTGTGCATTTATGTTCACGATTGAGCTGCATTCACTCACAAAAATACATGTTTTATATATTTACGGTAGGACATTTACTAAATATCTTCATGGAACATGATCTTAATATCCTCATGATTTTTGGCATAAAGAAAAATGGATAATTTTGACCCATACAGTGTATAGTTGGCTATTGCCACAGATATACCCGTGCGGCTCCAGACTGGTGAAGTGGTCCAGGGTCACATTTATATAAGCAAAGTGTGGTGCAATGCATATGTGGATTATGAGTTTATATTATGAGTATTATTTTTAATTGTAGTTGTACACAGATAGAGAGGTTTAACACAAACACACACTTATATCTAGTGAGAACAGGGGTCATTCTCAGGAAACACTGTCATTTATGTGCTTGTGTTCTACTACTGAGTATAATTGACTGACAGCCACTCACATTATTTGATAGATTCAACTGTTAGGTGAAGGTGTGATGATATTTGCTAGTTAATGGATTTTTTTTTTCATGTTTGTCAGTGTCAAATTTTCTGCTATTAATATTTTTTAATAATGTGTAACTTATTTTTTAAAAGTCCCCCTGTGGTAAAAATCAAGTTTTTATATGTCTATGTGGTGTTTTTAATTTTCTTTAAGACAAATCATGTGTAAGTTAATAAGTGGACAGCATTGCTGAGTATTTTCTGCTTAAAACTGCAGTGAACCAAAGACAGTCTCAAAAACACGGTTTGAAATCGCTGGTGTTTCTGACGTCACACACTACCTTGAAACCAATCAGATCACGTGTGATCGTCAGCCAGTGGATCTCTGAGTGAGTGGAGGTGGGGATCATTTGCATATTCATAGAACCGCGCATACTAAATGAGGCAAGGGTGTCGAGTTACATTCAAGATATTTTTGAATGAAAAAACGTTGAGTTTTAAGGGATGAAATTGACTACTTTCAAGACTTATAATATTATATTAATCATATTGTGACACGTTTCCTGTGAATGACCCACAGACAGATAATCATCAGATGATGCAGTACCCGGCCGCCCCGCTGGAAAGCATCGATGGCGTTCTGAACGCCCGTCAGTGTGGAACGATCTTGCCCTGGCTCCGATTTGAGTATAAAGTGCTCCGATGTTGAACAAGACACTCCCTTTCTCGAACGCTAGCGCTCTCTGAACGGAAGGCACACCGGTCAGCGAGTCATACCTGCAACGGGACACATGATCAGACCATCTCTAACCTAGTGGTGTCAAAAGTACCGAACATCGGTACCAAATCGAAACTGAAATTGTAGAAATGTGCCGCTTAGGGCGGAATCATAAACGCCTCTGATTGGCCGTTGTTCACGAGCTCATCGGATATGTCTGTGATTGGCTACAATGATCAGCGCACGGGAGCGTTTGAGAGCACACCGACGTGTTAGAAAGCACAAGCAGGACCGATCCGCTGCTCAACGCTTGCTTTCAAACGCTCCCGTGTGTATCTGTGTAAGCGCTCGCTGAAGAGCGTCACTGATGTACATTTACAACATGTTTTTGAAGTGCTGATCATTGTAGCCAATCACAGACATATCCGATGAGCTCGGGAACACACGGCCAATCAGAAGCGTTTATGCTTCCGCTCAAACCGGCACATTTCTACAATTTCAGTATCGACTTGGTACCGAAAACGGCACTTTGGACAACACTACTCTAACCAGTGCTCGTTCATTTGTTTGTGTGCCACAGTGAGTCTCACCAGTGAAAGTGAATCCCAGACTTCTGTGGTGGTGAGAAGAAGCGCTGATCCAGGAAATACAGCTGATTGTAATATTCCATCAGCAGCTCCTGTCCCGCTTCATTCCTGCTGGGAGTACGCATGGCCTACGAAGAGAGGTGAGCTTTAAAATAATGATTTGACTTGTGTTGGCACATGCACTTTTTAGTGATATCCACTTCTTTGTTCTGAAGAATGACATGCAATCAAATGTACTTCTTAAAGCTACAATATGTAACTTTGGCCCACTAATGGTGATTAAAACCGCATGCATGACCAGTCGAGCCACGAACGCCGTGCTACGTGAGCAGCTCACTTAGCACGGCGTTCGTGGCTCGACTGGTCGAGTCTGTTTTCCAAAGATGGCTCCTGCCTGTATACGCGACGTGTACTGTCTTTATAAAGTATCTTCTTATTAAACTGTCTGCACACTTACACAGTTCTCATTGCTTCGGTTTGCATGTAGGGACCCTCATTATGCTAGTGTTAGTGTGAGGCTATTTTGAGCCTTGTTAGTGGTATTAACTAGCGATTTCTTTTTACTTGTATGCGATGCCCCATATACTAGCGTTATAAGCTAATCTGTTTTTAGAGATAAAACTCTTTACATTCGATTATCATGGAAAACGCATCCCAGAGAACGATCGACTCGGTAACCATGTGTTAATTACCCCTAGGTTCATTTTTCGCCGGAATTGTCCTTTAACAAATGTCAGTAGACCGGGAAGATTTTAAAACGAGCCGTTCATTCATAATATGCAAGATCGCTGTGAAAATACAGACCGGAAAGTCAAAATACAACCAGCGCAGCGCTGAAAAGGGGCGGGGCTAATAAGGTCTATAATATGTTTTTTAAATGGTTTTAATACATCGTGCAGCCTTACACCGTGTCCCTAACTACACGCGAAACGTGATAAAATGCCTCTTCCATGTTAATCAGAGTTTTTGTCCTATCCAGCCGCGACAGCGCTCGACGATTCTACTTTAGAAACGGTTTCTATTTTTTCTGCGCCGTCGCGCTGCAAACAGCACACACAAAGTGTGGCAATGATAACCTCAGGCACTGTTTATGTGCTTTATTTAATGTTAAAAGCGTGTCATGTGACTTTGAATATCATTTAGTGCTTCAGCTTTGAGCTGTAAAAAAAAAGCAACAGTGGATAATTCACCTCAGATCTTGAAATTAAACACATGGAAACAAGAACGTTCAAACTGTGAACGAACAAGTGTATTCTTTGACAAAGATTGTTTTAGTAACTCAGTAGCCTATGTATTTTTAATAATGTTTAAATTGTGTAATATTTGTGAATTTGATTATGTACTTATCCATTTTCTTGCGAGTGCCGTCAAGATTACTCTCTGGTGCCATGCACTCGCCGCGAGACTCCGCCCACACGCTGTTCTGATTGGCTGTGGGTTCTGATTGAATTTTACCGCATCTCGCAGTCGCGTCTGGTGTGGACTGACAAATTATTTGTCACTGGATCTTATCGCATCGCGTCTGGTTAGGACACGGTGTTAGAAAACGGCCTAATAATGCGGTTCATGGATGCTCCTGTGTGGAGTGGGCGGTATTTTGCTGGTTACTTGACACGGGGAAATTGCATTCAAGGATTTTTTTTTTAAACCGAGTACTCCGAATTTAATCAAGGAATCGTGACAGCCCGAGTTGTGATCAGCGTTTCATGTTGACTTTAACTGACCTGTCTAAGCTCCATGAAAACCTGGATCTCAGTCAGGTACAGAGACGCGTCCTCACTGTAATGCTCACTGATGAAATCCTGAAGAAACAGAAGAGAAAGAGTTTAAACACTGAATAATTGAGTGAGGCGTGTAAGCTGCCACATGAGTGTCGATCTCACCTGAAGAGGGTACAGTCATGTCAGTCTCTTTAGTCTCTTTCATCCCCCAGTGGAATCATGGGAACATTGACTGTCTCGCTACAACACAATGAGAATTCATTTTTAAATGTTCAATGCATGTATTTTAATACTGCAAGTAAAATGACAAATGTTCTGCACACTTATAACTTTACGACTGTTGATCATTCTAGAAATGCATAAATGATGACTATGCAACAAATTAAACCAAATTACTTTTTAGTTGCCAAATCACTTGATATAGGTTATGTTCACATGATAAATAAAGGTGCAAGAAACACAGGCATGCATTATTTAAAAACCCCGCACAAATAGTTTATGCAAATGCTTATTTATTTGCTGCATTTACAACAATTTGGAACCATGCTTGCATAAAACTACACATTTGTTTTGCATACTTGCATACTTGATTTGAGAAATTGTTGATCTAAAAAAAAAATTTCATTAATCTAACATGATTTCATTGTTGTTTTTTTCAGGATAACACCGTGTCCTAACCACACGCGACGGTGACGTGCGATAAAAGCGTATTTTCCATGTTAATCAGAGTATTTGTCCTAACCAGCCGCGACGCCGACTCGATTTTAGAAACGTTTTCTGTTTTTCTGCGACGTCGCGCTGGAACAACAAACACAAAGTGTGGCACTGATAATCTCAGACACTGTTTACGTGCTTTATGTAATGTTTAAAGCGTGTCATGTGACTGAATATCATTTAGTGCTCCAGCTTTGTAGCTGTAGAAGCAACAGTGGAGAATTCACCTCAGATCTTGAAATTAAACACATGGAAACGTTCAAACTGTGAACGGAACAAGTGTATTCTTTGACCAAGATTGTTTTAGTAACTCAGTAGCCTATGTGTTTTTAATCATGTTAAATGGTGTAATATTTGTGAATTGATTATGTACTTATCCATTTTCTTGCGAGTGCCGTCAAGATTACTCTCTGGTGCCGTGCACTCGCCGCGAGACTCCGCCACCACGCTGTTCTGATTGGCTGTGGGTTCTGATTGATTTGTACCCATCTCACAGTCGCGTCGCGTCTTGTGTGGACAGACAAATTATCTGTCGCTGGAATCCTATCCTATCACATCACGTCTGGTTAGGACAAAAACTCTGATTAACATGGACAATACGCTTTTATTGCATGTCGCGTGTAGTTAGGACACGGTGTAAGTCCCCTCAATCTGCCAGACTTGCCGACTGCAGCTTTAATGCCAAGTTATCCTGCAACTTATTTTGTATTGTAACCAAGTAAACCACGTCGAAAGAAACCGAGTCGGGTGCAGATTCACAAAGACAGTGAAAGTTGCGCGATGCGAGACCAACCTC
>JARPMJ010001174.1:45000-62500 GCA_033366665.1 Phoxinus dragarum | reverse complement strand
CACAATAGCGCGAGACACGATCGCGAGCGCATGATATCAAACTGCGCAAACTAACCGTTTAAATCCGTTAAACGCTGCCTTCAGAACACAAACGCCACTTAATGGCTCCTTTCTACTTACTTGATGCACATTAGACACGGTTTTAACTTTATATGTGTCTAAATACATTTATTTATCTTAACAATGTGATCTTTAAAGAAACAAAAATACTCGAAATCACTAAATCCACTTGTTGCCTGTACGCGCATGCGCCACCGATGATCTCTCGCATCGCGTCCATGGGGATTCAGCCAATAGGATCTGGTTGTTTCTGATTGACGTATGCAGTAGCCAATCACAGCTCGATAAATGATCAGACGGACAGCGGAAGCGTCCAATGAGGCGACAGTGGTGGGAATAAAGGCGATTTGGGAGCGGAAAAATATCTGTTGTTGCCCCACTGGCAACACTGAGGCATCAGCGAATGCGCGAGAAGCCTCGTTTCTGCCTGAAGGAAACTAACATTCATCGAAGAGCTTTTTAAATATTTTAAAGCACCCAGTTACTTGTTAAACCCCCATGTACGCACTTCCGTATGACATAAACGCACATAATCTGTTATATTAATTCGATTTACTGTGTTAATTGATATACTAAAAACAAATAAGCTAGATTTGTTATTTACTAAATTAAATAGTATTTTTAAAGATTTATTTTATAAAATAATTGAGCGCAACAGTCCCCGCCCACTTTTTCAGTGGCGTTGGTATTTTTATTCCATTCATTTCTCCGATAGGGATTTTAAAAAAAGTCTTATTATAAAGCGTTGTAAGCCATGCATCCAGCCAATCAGCTTCGAAGAGAATCATAACATTACAAACTTTGATTTGAAGCAAAAAAGTATTTAGAAATCGGACAAAAATACAAAGGTACAAGACTGTGAATTTAACAGGGGAAAGAACTACAATCCCATGAAGCATTGAGAACAGCATAATCGAATTAAAAACTATAAAACTAATAATTAAAAAATGTTGATTATATATATATATATATATAACAATTTATTTTAAGTTTATTGCAAGGAAAAATAAAATAGATATATATAAATATTTTGAGACTGTAGGGAGATTGACATCATTTGCTGTGTTTCAAGGAGTGGGCGGGGCTAAAGAGTTATTTTGGCCCGTTATGCTCGTTTCGACTCTGATTGGTGGAATTTTCTGCACAGCATCATGGGAAATGTAGTTTTTCACTACAAATTCAGCTGTTAAACACGATTATTTTAAAACTAAGTTGAAATGATGCAGGCTGACGGCTCCAGCAGAAGCAAATACCCTCGATTAACAACCTTGTAACTCACAGTAAGGCTATCTTTAAATATTTCGAAGTTATTATTATTACTTCTGGAACCCGACTGTTGCACAAACCACAGATAGTCATGAGTCAGTTCACTTTTATTCATAAAAACTTTATTATATTATATATAACAGTAAATACTCATTTTCATTAATCACATGTTTTATTAGTTATTCATAAAATGCACCATTGCTGCATCTATAATTAGATAATTAGTCTCTAAAGCACATTATCCTTTAGATGTAATGGCTGTGACTTTGGTCTGGGCTCCGGGTCTCAGCTCGGCTTCAGTTCGACAGCAGGAAGTTGCTGCCTTTACCGTTTCCTTTTGTGATATCAGAGACCAGGGAGTGCAGCCGCTCCGATAAAGCCACCTTTAAGAAAACGTTTCAGTCTGTAAATGTCTTATACATTTGCAGTTGCTATATTTATTACAGTGAACTCACGGTGTAATAGTGCAGCTCTTGTAATCAGGTCAGAACTCAACTCTAGAGTGTCTATCACGAGCAAAGCTTAACAACTAGCCTAGGACAATATACTAAAACATGTTAGCCATGTGCTAATTCATGTTAGAAACATGCTAGCAACATGTTTAACAATGCTAGCAAAATAGTAAAACATGTTAATGTGTTAATTCATGTTAGAAATATGCTAGTAGTAACACACTAAATTATGTTAAAACATGGTAGCAATGTGTTAATTCATGTTAGAAACATGTTAGCAATTTGCTAATTAATGTTAGCAATGTGCTAATTCATGCTAGAAACATGCTAGCAATGTGCGAATTGATGCTAGAAATAAAGCTAAAACATGGTATCTGTTAATTTATGCTAGAAACATGTTATCAACGTGTTAATTTATGTTAACAGTGTGTTAAATCATGCTAGCAACATGTTTAACCATGCTAGCTTTGTGTTAATTCATGCTAGGAACATGTAAGCAAAATGTTACAATTAACAGTGTTAAATCATGTTAGCAATGTCTTATACATTTGCAGTTGCTATATTTATTACTCACGGTGTAATTGTGCGGCTCTTGTAGTCTTCTGTGGTGAGGATGCAGCGATTGCAGAGAAATCTGTGCGCGCTCGCGACTCTCTGACGCGCTGTTGAGGGGGAATGTGATCTGTGCACACAAACACACACATCAATTAGCTTCTGTACAAAAAATGCCTTTGAAATCAGCATTGGAGTTCACATCTGTAGATTTGAGCTCATTGTGTTAGCTTGTGAAAGCCAACTGAAAGGCTATTTAAACGTCTCCTTCTTCTGAGACTAACAGTTCTTACTCTAAATGTCCATTCACACCAAGAACGATAATTATAAACATAACTATCATGGAGGGGGTCAAAACGTATAGAGTATTTAAGCGGTCTATCACTAGCAAAGCTTAACAACTAGCCTAGGACAACATGTTAAAACATGCTAGCCATGTGTTAAAACTGTTAATTCATGCTAGCAATATACTAAAACATGTTAGAGTTGTGCTAATTCATGTTAGAAACATACTAGCAACATGTTAGAAACATGCTAGCAACATGTTAAATCATGCTAGCAAAATAACATGTTAGTAATGTACCAATTCATGTAAGAAAAATGCTAGCAATTTGTTCATTCATGCTAGAAACATGCTAGGCAATGTGTTAATTTATGCTAACAGTGTGCCAAATCATGCTAGGAACATGTTAGCAAAATGCCAAGATTTGCTTATAAAGTGTTAAATCAAGTTAGTTGAACGAACACGTCACACTATTCCTCATTATAATAATTAATATGCAGAATAAAGGGGCGGGGCCTGGTTGAGTTAGTTAGTAGTGTGTTAAACTGGCGGTTATGGTAAGGGGCGGGACATTTCCCAAACACACTCGAAGCGCTCGACCAATCACAGCACACTGATCCAGCCGACCAATCAGAGCACAGTGTGCTTTTCAGAAGGAGGGGCTTCATAGAGCTGGTAAGTCCCGCCCCTTCCGTAAAACACCGCTGGACCTCAAAGTTGAAAAACCGTCAATGCAAGTGAATGGGAGAAAATTATTATTTTCTGGTCCCGTTTGAATTGTGCCATGAATGTGAACATATGTTGTCTATGAATTTTTTATATAATCTTTCATGTTACAAGTTTGACAGTATATGGTATGATTCGTCGGCTAGCAGTTGTGGAAAAGACATAACGAGAAAGACTACATGTCGTCTATGTGACGTCACCCCATAAAGTTGACTTACCCGTGGTTTTCGCCAACCTCAACGATTTTGTCCTCTCCCTGAAAGAAGGCGATGAAGTGCACCAAAGACACAGCCATGTCTAGCGGGATCCGTGAGCTAGAGCCGTGAGCTAGTGGTGTTGACGTTTCAAACGCGCCGAAAGCAGCGAAGAGTTGTAGTCCACAAAGTGCTCTCACACAAAGTCTACCCGTATCAAACTTCTACCCGCTAAATTGTAGCATTCTTCACACGAAAGATTATATAAAAAAAATCACAGTCAACATATGTTCACATTCATGGCACAATTCGAACGGGACCAGAAAATAATTATTTTCTCCCATTCACTTGCATTGACGTTTTTTCAACTTTGAGGTCCAGCGGGGTTTTACGGAGGGGGCGGGACTTACCAGCTCTATAGACACTGATATTGGACGCACTCACCTTCCCACGGGAGAAGACCTCCAAGCGTAGACTGGCTACATGAGCGGGAGTGATGGATTGAACGGTCGTGTCCAGTCCTAGAGGAAAGCAGTTCAGTGCGACGCCTGCTTTAGGAGCCGGTTCTTCTGACAGACACACCAGATCCATCAGCGGATGAGCTGCGGAACAGAGACTCGATTCAGGCAAATGTGGAGCTGGTTAAACCGGCAGCTAACGTAACAATCTAATCAGATGAGTAATAGCTTTGGAAAAGCAGTTCAAATGAATAAGATTCCAGTCATTTACACACACACACACACACACACACACACACACACACACACACACACACACACACACACACACACACACATTCAAAAGTTTGGGATTGGTAAGATTTTTAATGTTTTAAAAGAAGTCTCTTCTGCTCAAGGCTGCATTAATTTGATTCAAAACAAAAAATCTGTAATTGTGAAATATTATTACACCTTAAAACGTGTTTTCTATGGGAATATATGTTCAAATGTATTTTATTTCTGCATTTAAAGCTACATTTTCAGCATCATTACTCCAGTCGAGAAAGTAGAATAGAAAGTTCTATTATATTTATTTGAAATAGGATCTTTTGTAAGTTATAAACGTATTTACTGTCACTTTTGATCAATTTAACGCATCCTTAATGCATTCTTACTGACCCCAAACTTTTGAACGATAGTGTTTAATTTTACAAAAGCTTTTCTATTTAAGATAAATGCTGATCTTTTGAACTTTCTATTCATCAAAATATCCTGAAAAAACTATTTTTCAAGACTGATAATAATCAGAAATGTTTCTTGAGCATCAAATCATATATATATATATATAAGCACAACAGAAAAATACTGACCGTCTGTGTCCAGAAGCCTATAGACAGACTTCCGTCCTGGCAATGTGCTTTTCTCTAGATCTTCACTGAACTTCATTCTGGGACGACCTCTGACCTCTATCAGCTGAAAAACCACAGGGTGAGTAATAAAGCCGTGAACGTGTGTTAATAAAGCACTTTGTGTCAAGTCAGCTTTATTTATACAGCGCTTTTTTACAATACAGATTCAAAGCAGCTTTACAGAGATAACAGGGAAATAATGCAACAAAGTTTGTTTCCAGAAGAAAATAGCGTCACAGTCCGGCTTAAGTGAGCTCAGTGACGTTTCATTTTTGTTGTAAAGTATTAAAAAAGTTAATAATTGAACGGTATACAGTTAGTATATATATATATATATTTACAGGTGAAACTGGAAAAATTAGAATATGGTGCAAAAAGTTTATTTATAACTAATATATTATATAGACTCATTACATGCAAAGTGAGATATCTCAAGCCTTTATTTGTTATTATTTTGATGATTATGAAAACCCCAAATTCAAAATTAGAATATTGTGAAAAGGTTTTCATAATCATCAAAATTATAACAAATAAAGGCTTGAAATATCTCACTTTGCATGTAATGAGTCTATATAATATATTAGTTTCACCTTTTAAGTTGAATTACCGAAATAAATGAACTTTTGCGCCATATTCTAATTTTTCCAGTTTCATCTGTATATTTATATATTTACACATATAGCCGCTCTGGAGAAAACTGATGTCACCGTCCAGCTCAGTTCAGTTCTCATATAATGGTGTCAATGCAGGCAGATCAATAATATTGTTGAATATTACATTAAATGTCCCGAACTAGGCAAGCCAAAGGCGGAGAAGGCGACAGGAACTAAAACTCTATCAGGTGACAGACAGAATGGAGGAAAAAAAACAAAAACTTGTGTGAGTTTTGCTACAGCTTTTGGTACCTTATAAACACACCCCAGAGAAGGCTGACGTGTGCATGTGACCAGATGAGTCCCGACACCGACCACATCGATCTCATTGTCCTGGCAGACAGACAGACAGACAGACAGGTAATGAACGTCTTCACTGCACATGAACGTTGCCGTCTTTATGAAAAGCTCTTACCTTCTTGTTGAAGTTCAGAGAGACTCTGTTCAGAAATACTGTTTGTGCCGACGATGAGGAGAGACTCAAACTGAGGAACTGAGAAGCTACACACAGAAACTTCAAGTTATTTAAGTATCTCAGCTTTTAATGTTGTTTATGTGTCTATGTGGTGTTTTTAATCTGCTTTAAGACAAACCATGTGTAAATTCATAAGTGGACAGCATTGCTGAGTATTTTCTGCTTAAAACTGCAGTGAACCAAAGACAGTCTCAAACACACGGTTTAAAATCGCTGGTGTTTCTGACGTCACACACTACCTTGTAACCAATCAGATCAACGTGTGATCGTTTGAAGTTTAACTTTTAAATGTATAACTATACATGAATATGAGGAGTCTCCACATGAAAGACCTGCGACTGCAGATCAACGTGCTGCGGAAATAAAATAAAATGAGGATTTTATCTTTGACAAGATGATTGACAGGCCTGATTGACAGAGCAACCGTTAAAGACGCAATTGTATGACGTGATGGTAAGTCCCAAAGCTTGTCTACTCTTCTGCTACACACTCAAAACTGCACTTTTTCTTCACAAAAAGAGTACATACTTTTAGGGCGTAGTAAAAGTAGGCGAATTTACCCTTTGCAGGGAGTTTGATTGACAGGCGATCTGACCAATCATAATCCGCCATTCGCCAAATCTGCCATTTTTGCCTGACAAAGCAGTCAGGAGAGTTAGTAGATTAACATGGGAGGATTTGAGCTTGAGAAGCGGAGTGTACTGACGTCTGTCCGCGGTTAAAACAACATTCCTTCTGATGTTCATTCATGTTTATTTGATGCTAAAAATGAACTAGAGATGATCGGCTCACGAGCGGCTTTAACTGAGCGATCTGTCAGACACATTAAAGAGGTATTTATTGTTTAAATTTCTTTAATAAATGACCAAATTTGAAAGTTGAGACTGTTTCATATCAAAAGTAAGCTGGTCTGTTCTGTCAGTGTGTTGTCAGTGTCCTCTCAGCTCAGCGATGTGTTTTTCACTGCGTGAGAACATGGTGTGTGTGTGTGAGAGAGGCGTGGCTTGTCTGACATAGCAACAGTAACTATAGGGGGCGGGGTATTTAAAAAAAAAAGGAAGAGTCTCACTGTTTGCTGCATTCTTTGAAGACTCGGCGCACTTCCAGCGACTGCCTGCAGAGGGTCGCCACTGTCCAGCCTGACGCCCAGGGGCCGATACTGAAGCTCATCCAGACCCAACGCCACAGCACAGAAACACAGCAGACCACTACTACACACACACACACACACACGTCATCTACAGCCAGATAAAACATCACCACACACAATCATCCCGTGCCTCTGGGAATGTCTCACCGGCTGACACTGTAGCTGTCGATCACAGGAAGGAAGTTTTGAGGATACGCGATGGCGTAAGAGAGGAAGGCCGCCAGTTCGCCCTCTCGAATGAGGTTCGGTTTTGAGCCCAAAAGCTGGCAGACGCGACCCAGCCAACCCTTCACAAGACAGATGAAGTCAATCGGGCCGGCGCCACCGCAGGGAACCAGAGTCTGACGCCACACATGTAGAACATACAAGCGTTCAATACTTTTATTCAGCAAGGACGCATTAAATCAATCAAAATACTGATACTAAAGACATGCATCAATGTGTCACTTTTTTTTTTTTTTTTAAAAGCAGTTCTTTTGAACTTTCTATTCATCAGAGAATCCTGAGAAATAAAATGTATCACAGTTTCCACAAAAATATGACCGTTTTCAGCATTGATAATAATCATAAATGTTTCTTGAGCAGCAGATCATCATATTATACTGATTTCTGAAGGATCATGTGACACTGAAGACTGGAGTAATGATCCTGAAAATTCAGATTTGATCACAGGAATAAATTACATACATTCACGTAAAAAACAGTTATTTTAAATTGTAATAATATTTTTAAAAATGTACTGTATTTTTGATCAAATAAATGCAGCCTTTTTGACCAGAAGAGAAACAAAAAAATACTTCCGACCCCAAACGTTTGAACGGTAGTGTATATGCATAAAGAAATATGAAGTACCTGCATATTGATCAGAAACACTGAAATGTTGAACCCACCTGTGGCCACACCTCCTCCAGGGAGGAAAAGGAAGTGACATAAGAGTGTGCCATGGTTCCCGCCACAGGAATGCCAAACTGACGCCCGGCGAGAGCATTACTTGTCAAATCAAAACCTTGAAAATCAAACCGAAACAGCAACAGCAGTTCAGATGATGTTGAAGACCATAAAATATCATACAAATACTGCAATGGCTCCAGAGTGATTGATTCACTTCTGGATATTGTTGTAAATGTTGGTTCTTGGCTGGAAACGTGTGTTTTTGTGGTAACACTTTACAATAAGGTTCATTGGTTAACATTCTTCTTCTAAAGCATTTAGCATCTTAGTTAACTTAATATTAATTTCAACATTTACTAATACGTTATTAAAATCAAAGTTTGTGTTTGTTAACATTATAATGCACTGAGAACCAACATGAACAAACAATAAACAGCTGATTTTTTATTAACTAACATTAACGAAGATTAATAAATACGGTAACAAATGTATTGCTCATTGTTAGTTAATACATTAACTAATTAACCTTATTGTAAACTAGACATGCAACATTACAATTTTCTAGGCCGATTCTGATTTCCGATTTTTCATTGAGTTTGAGGAAAAAATACGCGGCCGTGAATGTGAAAAAAGTGAAACGGCTGTGATTCACAAGGTTTCCTACATGTGCGTTCCGTGTGCACGTGTGATGCTGATGCGCTATGTCAATCATGCGGTGCCCGAGTGCATTTGACCGGCTTAAAATCGGCATATGTCAGACTGACTTAAAACAGTCTGACAATCGGTGCATCTATGAAGTGTTACCGTTTTTGCCCCACTTACCACCGATGTAAGAGTATCGGGAGGCGGTCAGGCCCCCGTCGGGCCCCTGAGCTCTTCTGAGTCCCATCTCCATTAATCTCCGTCGGGGACCTGCAGCCAAACGGAAACGAGCAGCATTGCTACACACCAGACTGAGAGGAGAGAGAGTGTAGAAGCACACACTCGTTACGCGGTCAGGAGACTCGTCACATAGATTACACTTTACACACATAGAGCAACTTAAAAAATAAAAAATCCCATAATTTAGAGTGAGAACTCTTTTTCACAAATTGTGTGATATAGATAGATAGATAGACAGACAGACAGACAGACAGACAGACAGACAGACAGACAGACAGACAGACAGACAGACAGACAGACAGATAGACAGATAGATAGATAGATAGATAGATAGATAGATAGATCAACAACAGATAGATAGATCAACAACAGATAGATAGATAGATCAACAACAGATAGATAGATCAACAACAGATAGATAGATAGATCAACAACAGATAGATAGATAGATAGATAGATCAACAACAGATAGATAGATAGATAGAACAACAACATATAGATAGATAGACAGATAGACCAACAACATATAGATAGACAGATAGATAGATAGATAGACAGATAGATCAACAACAGATAGATAGACGGATAGATAGATAGATAGACAGATAGATCAACAACAGATAGATAGACAGATAGACCAACAACATATAGATAGATAGATAGATAGATAGACAGATTGATCAACAACAGATAGATAGATAGATAGATAGATAGATAGATAGATAGATAGATAGATAGATAGATAGACAGATAGACAGATAGATCAACGACAGATAGATAGATAGATAGATAGGTCAACAATAGATAGATAGAGCTGAGATTTACGCTGTATTAAAATCCATTTATTCACTTTTTGAATAAATAGATTTTCATAGACCTGAAAATTACATTTTCAACTTAAACTGTCGTAAATCTTGAATGCTTTAGAGCAACTGAAGTTTGATGTCTTTTTAAAGACGAAACTTGGGAGATTATTGCTGAAGTGAAAAAAGTTTTAAAAAGTTACAGAATTTTACGTTTATTGTTATGAAAAATGCGCAAAATACTATTTTCAATGTTTATATGAAAATATATATTTAAAAACGTTTTACTCTAAAACGGCAAGCAAATGAAAGCCATACATCTAAACAAGTTGTGTTACAAATTTAAGATTGATATCTCAAAAAATGAGCTTTCAGTGAGAGTGTTTGGCTGCAGTACCAAACGCTTCCACTAGAGGAAATCCATCTCGCATTCATTTCCAATGCGCTCATTTTTGACCGCGAGGAGCACAAGTGTGACCATTTAACCTTTTTGAATCATGTGTTGTGTTCACATAGCAAGTGCCAAACCCTTTACCAAGTTTCATACCATTACGATGAAAAAAGAAAAAACAAAACATAAAATGTTTCAGTCAAAAATGAGCGAACAGCACCAAAGCTAATATACATGTAGTTTGTAGCATTTTCTGAACATTAAGCAACTCCTTTCACTTCACTGAATGCTGCCAGGTGAATATAAACACAAGCACACTGTCATATAAATGTTTTTTTTTTTTTTTAAAGCACCATTGCATTCAAGAAAATAATGAACGAGTGTCATTTGACAGAATGTTTTGAACTTTGTGCTGCTGTGTTTACCTGGCGTAGTTCACCAGGCAGAGCAGACTGGTCTCCAGCAACTGAACGACAGCCAGCGGTCCAGATACTTCCAGCAGAGGAACCTAACAACACGAGTACAGACAGAACTCAACATGAACCCAGCGTCCCGCAGAACAACAGCAATACGGCTGAAGCGTTCACGTACTCGAGCGAAGACCACGGATCCCTCAGGCACCGCCGACACACACACCGCTGAACAGTCCAGCTCCTTCAGATACGTGAAGAAAGCAGCGTCTGTGTCCGCCGGGAGGACGGAGCGCAAATACTCCACATCTGAAAACACACGACATGATGCTGAGCTTGTATGGGATTATTTTTGTGCCTTTAATATTGAACGTAACTTTACAAGAAACGAATGAAAATATAAATGGACAATGAATACAATTTATTTGAAATTGAAAAAAATAAAAGAAAACGTTTTTTACATTTATTTTATTTATTGATCAGCGAAAGATGCGCGTTTTAAATGGGTGGTAAAACCCATTTAAACCCATTTAAATTAACCCATTTAAAAATGGATGGTTTTGTGTCTGTTTTCACAAGATGTAAAATAAGTCTCTGATGTCCCCAGAGTGTGTGTGTGAAGTTTCAGCTCAAAATACCCCACAGGTATTTTTATATATCATGTTAAAATCATCACTTTTTGAGGACGAGCAAAAACACACCGTTTTGTGTCTGTCCCTTTAAATGCAAATGAGCTGCTGCTCCCGGCACAGGGGGCGGAGCTTCAAGAGCTTGTGTCCTTTTACCTCACACACACACACACACACACACACACACACACACACACACACACACACACACACACACACACACACACACACACACACACACACACACACACACACACACACACACACACACACACACACACACACACACACACACACTGAACATTTCAAAAACTTTCAGTTAGAAAGATGGAGAGACTCAAGAAGAAGTGACAACATGTAGAAGAACAGGGCATTTCTGAATGGTTAGTTGATGAATTTATGAAGCTTATGTGTAGTTATCTTCTAGTCACTGATTAGCATATTCTGTCTTGATAATCTATAAAGCGTGTTCTGGGGGCGGGGTTTATGTAAATTCTAGGGTTGGTGATGTCACTAACCGGGAGGAAAGTCGTGTAGTTCCTACCAGCCGTTTGTTGTAGTCCTTAAAAGTGATTTCTTTAAAAGCAAATATCTCCCTTTGCTTTGAACTTTGAGCGTTGTAACTTTGCAGATGTTGTTTATGATCAAACAGCAACATTACACACTAACTACAGTTAGAAAAGTAAAATCATAATCAACCACCCCTTTAAAAACAGTCAAAAATTGAATCTGCAATTTTTATTTTATTTTTGGTTTAAAAGACATTTTATTCAATGTCCATTTATATTTTCATTCGTTTCTTGAAAAGTTACGTTCAATATTAAAGGCACAAAAATAATCCCATAAGCATACAGACACATGAGCAGCACTGATCATTTCCATGGACTTTGCTTGCATTCTTCATGTTGCAACTACTTACTTTCAGATAACGGCATCATCAGACTACAGAAAGCATGTTAAGGAACAAATGCATATCAACAAACGTGTTAGAAGACACAGTGAGATGGCCTCAACCTAGTGAGCCTAACTAGACAGCATTTCCAGAAGTGTTCTGAGTCAAATATACTATAAAATCACTTGCTTTTGAGATGGCAGCATACTAGGTTAGTGATGCATTTCCAAATATTCTGTCAACTTAAAAGATGCATGAGCAAAAAAACTTGGTCTTTTGGTCATTTGTTTTTAGGACATATGCCTAGCAAATTAAGTCTAGTTAGGCAACATAATAAATGTTAAGATGCATGACCAAAAATGCTGTTTAGATAGTTAACTAGGTTTTAAGACATGCAAAAAATGATGTAGCATACTAATAAGTTTTGAGATGCATGCCCAAAAAAGCTGTTTGGGTAGGGAGCTCACTTGATTTTAAGATATTCTGTTTAGTTAGGCAGCATATTAGGTTTTGAAATACATGATGTAGTCGGGGCTCAAGGTTTTAAGACGCATGCCAAAAATGCTGTCTATGGGTTAGGGTGCCTATGCCAAGCAGCATACTTGGTTTTGAGATGCATGCCACAAAAATCTGTTTAGGTAGTCATTTTACTTGGTTTTAAGATGCATATCTGACTAATATTGTCTACTTAGGCAGCATACTAGGTTTAGTAATGCATGCACAAATGTTCAATCTGTGCAGTCAGATCTGGGCTGTTTCCCAAAAGCATGCTTTTGAGAAACAGCCCAGATCAGTTGAGAGACAGCTGCCAAAAGCTGTCTATGTAGAGACTGCATACTAGGTTTTAAGATGCATGCTTTTTGAGTAGGGAGCTTACTTGGTTAAGACGTGTGCCTGACAAATGCTGTTTAGTTAGGCAGCATACTAACTTTTAAGATGCATGACCAAAAAAGCTGTTTAGGTATGGTGGTCACTTGGTTTTAGGACATGCTTAACAAATGATGTCTACTTAGGCAACATATTAAATGTTAAGATGCATGACCTTTAAGACATGTACAAAGTTGTGTAGCATACTAAATTTTGAGATGCATGCACAAACAAAGCTGTTTGGGTAGGGAGAGACGTAGGCATCATACTAGGTTTTGAAATGCATGATAGTCTGTGCACTAGGTTTTAAGACACATGCCAAAATGCTGTAGTTATGCAGCATACTAGGTTAGTGATGTTAAGATGCATGACAAAAAAAAATCTGTTTAGGTAGTCAGTTAACTAGGTTTTAAGACATGCACAAAGTTATGTAGCATACTAAGATTTGAGATGCATGCCCAAAAAATCGTTTTGGGTAGGGAGCTCACTGGTTTTATGACATGTTATTTAGTTAGGCAGCATACTAGGTTTTAAGATGCATTATATAGCCTACTCGGTGCACTAGGTTTTAAGACACATGCCAAAAATGCTGTCAAGTTATGCAGCATACTATGTTTTTAACCACATGCTGTATTAGGGAGCACGTTAGACACATGCCCAAAAATGATGTGTACTAGTTTTTGAGACGCATTCTAAAAGTCAAAGACACGAGTAAGTGTGTATGCAGTACACATGCTCACCGTCATCTGAGAAAGTGAAGTTTTGTAGGAACAGCAAACAGTCGCTCAGACCCGCAAACAGTGAAAAGCCTCCGCCGAACGGGTTTATCCCGGAAAAACAGTTCGAACACGGCCGGCTCGTTGTGTCTGCGCGCGCGCCAGTACGCGTACGCCATGGTGAACTGGTACAGATCCGTGAGTAACGGAGGAACCCGGTGAAGCACGGACTGCTCATTCCCCTCACGTGTGGCCATGTTTCAGTTCAGTTTATCTGCTTGTTTTTGTTGTTGTTGTTGTGCGACATGTAGTATTAGTGTTTCCCGTCTTTGCTTTAGTTTCTCCCGTCTCCCCACCGTATGCTCACGTGTGACCGGGTGACCCTTCACACGGTTACATGATTCCTCCTGCTAGTATTCAGTCTCCGCCCAACTACTCTCATGTGTTCTCCAATCTGTGTTTGTAAACTGGTTTCAACACTTTGGCCCTGTCCCAAATGGCACCCTAAGCACTCGCGGTCTTCCTTCGAGTCCGCACTTTCGTGACGCAACGCCGCTTTGACTGAAGTCTGTGAACATCGAATGCGCGTGACTGCTGTTTCCTTCCTTGTTTATATAATGCTCTCAATAAAAAAAAAGTCCCTTTGAAAAACAAACAAAGCAAAAAAAACATCGAGGGCGCATATCGACCTTCTGAAACCTAAAATGACAAATGGGACACTCTCCGGTCTCATGGAGTTAATAATGGACACGCGCAAGACCGAAAGTGCATTGTGTGCCATTTGGGACAGAGCCAAACACACTGCATGACCCTGCTGATAACATCAAGACACAACAGCTCCTGAATCAGATTGTAAATCACAAAGGTTTATTTGGATGCTAGGAAGATGGTACATTGCCAATATATATATATATATAGTATTCAGAACATACGTTAATTAGGGCCTACACCTGGATATTAATGGTCACAATGTACTAAGGTTGATTGCCGATTTTGCAGGTTTTCCCACATACAAAGCATGTAGAAGTCTGTAATTTGTATAGGTACTCTTCAACTATGAGAGATGGAATCTAAAACAAAAATCCAGAAAATCACATTGTATGATTTTTAAGTAATTAATTAGCATTTTATTGCATGACATAAGTATTTGATACATCAGAAAAGCAGAACGTAATATTTGGTACAGAAACATTTGTTTGCAATTATAGAAATCATACGTTTCCTGTAGTTCTTGACCAGGTTTGCACACACTGCAGGGATCCTGGCCCACTCCTCCATACACACCTTCTCCAGATCCTCCAGGTTTCGGGGCTGTCGCTGGGCAATACGGACTTTCAGCTCCTCCAAAGATTTTCTGTTGGGTTCAGGTTTGGAGACTGGCTAGGCCACTCCAGGACGTTGAGATGCTTCTTACGGAGCCACTCCTCAGTTGCCCTGGCTGTGTGTTTCGGCTCGCTGTCCTGCTGGGAGACCCAGCCACGACCCATCTTCAGTGCTCTTACTGAGGGAAGGAGGTTGTTGGCCAAGATCTGGCGATACACAACCCCATCCATCCTCCCCTCGATACGGTGCAGTCGTCCTGTCCCCTGTGCAGAAAAGCATCCCCAAAGAATGATGTTTACACCTCCATGCTTCACAGTTGGGATGGTGTTCTTGGGGTTGTACTCATCTTCTTCCTCCAAACACGGCGAGTGGAGCTTAGACCAAAAAGCTCTATTTTTGTCCCATCAGACCACATGACCTTCACCCATTCCTCCTCTGGATCATCCAGATGGTCATTGGCAGACTTCAGACGGGCCTGGACATGGACAGGAGATCCTTGCGTGCGCTGCAGGATTTTAATCCATGACGGCGTAGTGTGTTACTAATGGTTTTCTGTGAGACTGTGGTCCCAGCTCTCTTCAGGTCATTGACCAGGTCCTGCCGTGTAGTTCTGGGCTGATCCCTCACCTTCCTCATGATCATTGATGCCCCACGAGCTGAGATCTTGCATGCTGCCCCAGACGAGGGAGATTGACCGGCTTCTTGAACTTCTTCCATTTTCTAATAATTGTGCCAACAGTTGTTGCCTTCTCACCAAGCTGATGCCTATTGTCCTGTAGCCCATCCCAGCCTTCTGCAGGTCTACAGTTTATCCCTGATGTCCTTACACAGCTCTCTGCTCTTGGCCATTGTGGAGAGGGTGGAGTCTGTTTGATTGAGTGTGTGTGACAGGTGTCTGTTTGATTGAGTGTGTGGACAGGTGTCTGTTTGATTGAGTGTGTGGACGGGTGTCTGTTTGATCGAGTGTGTGGACAGGTGTCTGTTTGATTGAGTGTGTGGACAGGTGTCTGTTTGATCGAGTGTGTGGACAGGTGCCTGTTTGATCGAGTGTGTGGACAGGTGTCTGTTTGATTGAGTGTGTGGACAGGTGTCTGTTTGATCGAGTGTGTGGACAGGTGCCTGTTTGATTGAGTGTGTGGACATGTGTCTGTTTGATAGAGTGTGTGGACAGGTGTCTGTTTGATTGAGTGTGTGGACAGGTGTCTGTTTGATTGAGTGTGTGGACAGGTGTCTGTTTGATAGAGTGTGTGGACAGGTGCCTGTTTGATTGAGTGTGTGGACAGGTGTCTGTTTGATAGAGTGTGTGGACAGGTGTCTGTTTGATTGAGTGTGTGGACAGGTGTCTGTTTGATAGAGTGTGTGGACAGGTGTCTGTTTGATTGAGTGTGTGGACAGGTGTCTGTTTGATTGAGTGTGTGGACAGGTGTCTGTTTGATTGAGTGTGTGGACAGGTGTCTGTTTGATCGAGTGTGTGGACAGTTGTCTGTTTGATCGAGTGTGTGGACAGGTGCCTGTTTGATTGAGTGTGTGGACATGTGTCTGTTTGATAGAGTGTGTGGACAGGTGTCTGTTTGATTGTGTGGACAGGTGTCTGTTTGATTGAGTGTGTGGACAGGTGTCTGTTTGATTGAGTGTGTGGACAGGTGTCTGTTTGATAGAGTGTGTGGACAGGTGTCTGTTTGATTGAGTGTGTGGACAGGTGTCTGTTTGATTGAGTGTGTGGACAGGTGTCTGTTTGATTGAGTGTGTGGACAGGTGTCTGTTTGATTGAGTGTGTGGACAGGTGTCTGTTTGATAGAGTGTGTGGACAGGTGTCTGTTTGATTGAGTGTGTGGACAGGTGTCTGTTTGATAGAGTGTGTGGACAGGTGTCTGTTTGATCGAGTGTGTGGACAGGTGCCTGTTTGATAGAGTGTGTGGACAGGTGTCTGTTTGATCGAGTGTGTGGACAGGTGTCTGTTTGATCGAGTGTGTGGACAGGTGTCTGTTTGATTGAGTGTGTGGACAGGTGTCTGTTTGATTGAGTGTGTGGACAGGTGTCTGTTTGATTGAGTGTGTGGACAGGTGTCTGTTTGATTGAGTGTGTGGACAGGTGTCTGTTTGATTGAGTGTGTGGACAGGTGTCTGTTTGATTGAGTGTGTGGACAGGTGTCTGTTTGATTGAGTGTGTGGACAGGTGTCTGTTTGATTGAGTGTGTGGACAGGTGTCTGTTTGATTGAGTGTGTGGACAGGTGTCTGTTTGATTGAGTGTGTGGACAGGTGTCTGTTTGATTGAGTGTGTGGACAGGTGTCTGTTTGATTGAGTGTGTGGACAGGTGTCTGTTTGATTGAGTGTGTGGACAGGTGTCTGTTTGATTGAGTGTGTGGACAGGTGTCTGTTTGATTGAGTGTGTGGACAGGTGTCTGTTTGATTGAGTGTGTGGACAGGTGTCTGTTTGATTGAGTGTGTGGACAGGTGTCTGTTTGATTGAGTGTGTGGACAGGTGTCTGTTTGATAGAGTGTGTGGACAGGTGTCTGTTTGATTGAGTGTGTGGAC
>JARPMJ010001174.1:30000-35000 GCA_033366665.1 Phoxinus dragarum | reverse complement strand
GAAAAGGCGAAGGCCCTATTGTTTTCCTTAGGATTATTATTATTATTATTATTATTATTGTTTTTTTTTTCTTACGACTATTCGGGCACTTTTGGGGCTCTTAACATGCTCGAAAACTCTTGAAACTTTGCACACGTGTCAGAACCCGCGGCCATCAGGGCCGGGCTGAAGCTGGTACCCGGGTGTGGCAGGGGGGCTCAACAGCGCCCCCTGGAACAGGGTCCGAAAACCTGGTCCATAAATCAAACACGCTTGCATGTAATAATATTTTTGTTTGTTTTTGCGCGCAAAAAGTATTCTCGTCGCTTGATAAACTGAAGGTTGAGCCGCTGTAGTCACTCGGACTATTTTAAACATTGTCTTTACTAACTTTCTGGAGCGGCCAGTTTCAATCACAACAGAAGCCTATGGAGGAGTGAGACTGCGTTCAGATTTAATCTCAAATATCTTCATTTGTGTCCTGAAGATGAAGGAAAGTCTGACAGGGAACAACATGACGGAGAGTCATTACTGACAGAGTTTATATTTCTGGCTGAACTAACACTTTAAAAGAGTCATTCATTTGTGAATTAGAATACACTGGTTGCGCTGTATGTTTTTGTATGTAAAATGACATTTTATATCTAGCTATATCTAGGTTTAATGGCAATGGAAACTCTATGGCTTGTCACACAATAGGCCTATGCATGCTAAGTATCTACAATAAATATTTCTGGGTGAACTGACCCTTTAAATCAGCTCCTTTTAATGAACCAAAAACATACAGCTGCTGCTCACCCAGTCTATTCCAAACCCTGAACAAATGACTCTTTTGAATCGTTGACTCTTTTTAATGAATCAAAAACACACTTCTCCACCAGTGTATGAATCCTTCACTGAAAGCGCTAAAGCAGCATCAAGATATCATTACTTTGAGCGATGGAATTATTTTCCTAAAAAACAATATGATGTGTTAATATTCATGTAATAATAGTTACGTTCAAGAAAATGAATCAGAACTGAATCAAATGGAGAGCTTTAATTTTTTATTTTAATTTTTAAAATTAATTGTACATCAGAGAGAGGCATATGATGCTTCAGATTTGATCTAGATGTGGAATATAAACAGGTTGTGTGTGTAAATGTATGAAAGCACAGCTGTGGAGCGCAGACGTGTTTATTCCCCGTCCTCGTCGAGTCGTTCTCCGAGAGCAACGGCCCAGATAATGCTTATGTGGTCAGTGTGAATGTCATTGTGTTGAGGCATTCAAAACATGTTGTGCACAGGTGTGCCCTGACCAACACCTGCTAGACTCCAGGACCGCACTATTTATATTACTATTATGCTCTTTCGTATATGATCTGTCATGCAGTGTGTAATATCTGTCCCTGGATCACAAACCCAGTCTGGAGCCGCACGGGTATATCTGTGGCAATAGCAACTATACATCGTATGGGTCAAAATTATACATTTTTCTTTTATGCCAAAAATCATGAGGATATTAAGATCATGTTCCATGAAGATATTTAGTAAATGTCCTACCGTAAATATATAAAACATGTGTTTTTGTGAGTGAATGCAGCACAATCGTGAACATAAATGCACAACTTTAAAGGAGATTTTCTCAATGTTTACTTTTTTTATGCATCAGATTCCAGATTTTCAATAGTTGTGTCTCGACCAAATATTGTCATATCCTAACAAACCACACATCAATGGAGAGATTATTTATTCAGCTTTCAGATGATGTATAAATCTCAATTTCAAAAAATGTACCCATGTGACTGGTTTTGTGGTCCAGGGTCACGTATCGCTGTTTGTGAATGTTTTAAAGATCAAGTACAGTTATTGTCTCCTTAAAGATAGAATCGATCTGAAATTAGTCGTCAGTAACTTTGCAAACCAAGGTGACAACGTAACACATTTGCATAATGCCAGTCAGTGGTTTTCATTGGCTGCCGGTGAACAGCGTCTCTTTGCCCCGCCCACAAACACTGTAGTGGTCTCTGAGACGGGAAGAGTTTGGTGTGTGTTGTTCATGTCGACAAGACGCTGCAAATCCACTTCAAAAGGATGAGACTCAAATTAATACGGTAATCGTTACTGTTCGCATCACTGTGTATCAAACGCTGAGAAAGAGCTGACATTCAGATATGCTAATGAGCATTTAGTTTCCGACATGTGCTGTAAGCAGTCGACCAATCACAACAGACTGGGCCGTCTGACCAATCAGAGCAGAGCAGCTCTCGGAGAGGCGGGGCTTAGACACTGAATCTGCGAACTAATCGTTTTCAGACTCTCTGGAATGAATATTGTGATAAAATTTAAGTGTTTTTGACCTTGGATGGATGTAAATCTATTATAGGAGACTCCAAAACAGCATTAGAAACCTTTGAATAGCATAATAGAGGCAATGACATGGTGTGAAGTAGCTTTCGGTTTTATATTTTCAGTATTTCAGTTGGTTGCCAATGCAACATTAAGTTCTTCATTTAATACTTATATTTTATTTTAAGCTGTATTTCAATTAACTAAAACAATGTTTAGTTAACAATACCAAACCGTCCATTTGATGCATATTGCACAAAAATAAGAAAGCAGAAAAATGTGAAATGAATATGCAACTTCTAGTAGTAAAGATGCACAGATTTGTCTCAAAAACCCCGTTCTGTTTAAAAGGCACGAGAGCTTTAATGAGGAAGAGGAACTTGTTGACCTACTAACTTCATCACACACGAGGACCGACACGCCACTGTTGGACACACACACACACACACACACACACATCGATCTGGCCTGTTAAACACGCTTGACCGACCCATTATACAGTGTGTTTGAGCCGCACGGGTCGCTGATCCTGGTGTAGTTGTTAAATGAATATTGTTGCGTCTGAAAATTACAGTGAATTTCACATTTGCTGCTTAAAGTTTTTCATAGTTCATTATAATAGATAATATTAAACATATTCTGTGCTTGACTATCTGTCTTTTAAATATGTCTGTCTCATTTAAAGTGGTAGTTATAAGCATAAAAGAAGATCATACGCATAATTTTACATATGACTTCTGTAAAAGACTTATGACATGAACTTACAAAAATACTTTGCTATTTATATAATGTTTTATAGTATTTGGTGTTAATGAGTATTTGAAAGCATTTATTCACTTAATTCGGTTCAAGTATTTGTCTGACAAAATTATTTGACAAAAAGGCAAAATACAGCTACAGGTTTTATTTTACTATGAAAAAAATAAAATGCAGAATAAAAAGCTCACAGGAAAAAGCACAACATCAGTTATTAATATTTCATTGGTTTTCTCTTGTTTTTTGCACGTGTCCATCATTTGTGTGTATAACAGCCTGGCTAAAAAATGATGTCCGTGCTATTTGACTAGTTATATTGCGTTATTATTACAAATAAAACAATAGATACAAGCAAATGCCTATATATATATATATACAGGTGAAACTAATATATTATATAGACTCATTACATGCAAAGTGAGATATTTCAAGCCTTTATTTGTTATCATTTTGATGATTATGAAAGCTTATGAAAAGCTTTTGACAATATTCTAATTTTGAATTTGGGGTTTTCATAAGCTGTAAGCCATAATCATCAAAATTATAACAAATAAAGGCTTGAAATATCTCACTTTGCATGTAATGAGTCTGTATAATATATTAGTTTCACCTTTTAAGTTTGCAGCATATTCAAATTTTCCAAGTTTCACCTGTAAATATATACATATTTTGATTTATATGAATTTTTTCGTTGTACATTATAATTTAGATGATGTTAAACAGAGACTATCTGTCTTTAAACATATCTGTCTCATATAAAGTGTTATTTCACTGTAAAGAGAAGATGATTGTACAGATGCTGCTGGTGCTGTGAGGTTCTCAGCAAGGTCACATGGAGACTCTCCATCACACTAATGATGTTTAAATAGACCGGCCCTTTTCACACTCATTTGTAATGCATACTTATAGATTAGCATACAAGACAAGATGAAAATGAAAACTACAAGACATTATTTAGAGAAGTAGGTGGACAAGTGAATTAGACGTTTGTAATACCAATATATATATATATACATAGGCTATGTATATTTATAGATGCTTGCATGCATTTTTTTATTTGTAATAATAACACAATATAACATGCCCAATTGTACGGACATAATTTAGCCAGGCTGTTATACAAAGAAATTATGGACACAAAAAATAAGAGAAAACCAACGAAATATTAAAAACTGATGCTTTTTTCCTGTTAGCTTTTTATTTTCAATGCATTTTATTTTTTACACAGTACCTGTAGCTGTAGTTTGCCTTTTTATAATATAATATAAATATCGTAACCAAGTAGTGTTTTGGTGTTCCCTCACATTTAAAATACTAATATATATATATATATATTTTCCTTATGTTTTGATGGTTCAACCAAACTTGTAGGGTCGTTAAAAACAAATATCCTCTCCATATATCACTTTTGGCCACTACTGCTATATATATATACAGTATATATGTATACTTTCATGACAATTATATACATTAACCCCCAAATTCTCATCACTGTAATGCAAAAATATGATATAAATAGCAAAGTATTTTTTTATTTTTATTATTATTGTTTCCGGTCAAGATGATTTTCTTTAGAGAATGTGATTTTTTTTAAATCATTATTATTAATATTGTTATTATTGCATTACAGTAATGAGAATTATATACCCCCCCCCCCCCCATACTCATTACTGTGGTAATGTAAAAATGTTTTATATATATATATATGTGTGATTTAAATAGCAAGTATATTTGTAACTTTACCCCAATTTAGAATTTATTTTATTGAATAATAATATTTTTTTAAACATTGTCTACAGACAAGTATTACAGACATGATAATGTGATTATTATTATTATTGCATTACAGTAATGAGAATTTGGGGTTGAAATATTATCACAAATTGCAATGCAAAAGATCTTATTGGTACTAATCTTTAAACTAAATATGAATTAT
>JARPMJ010001174.1:0-20000 GCA_033366665.1 Phoxinus dragarum | reverse complement strand
ACACACACACACACACACACACATGTACAGTATACAGTACATATATACCTAAATACACACACACACACACACACACACACACACACACACACACACACACACACGTACAGTATACAGTACATATATACCTAAATACACACACACACACACACACACACACACACACACACACACACACACACACACACACACACACACACACACGTACAGTATACAGTACATATATACTTAAATACACACACACACACACACACACACACACACATGTACAGTATACAGTACATATATACCCAAATACACGCACGCACACACACACACACACACACACACACACACACACACACACATGTACAGTAGACAGTACATATATACCTAAATACACACACACACACACACACACACACACACATGTACAGTATACAGTACATATATACCTAAATACACACACACACACACACACACACATATACAGTATACAGTACATATATACCTAAATACACACACACACACACACACACACACACACACACACACACACACATGTACAGTATACAGTACATATATACCTAAATACACACACACACACACACACACACATATACAGTATACAGTACATATATACCTAAATACACACACACACACACACACACATGTACAGTATACAGTACATATATACCTAAATACACACACACACACACACACACACACACACACACACACACACACACATATACAGTATATACAGTACATATATACCTAAATACACACACACACATTACAGTTGTGATGCACATATCACTGCAGTCTCACACACAGTTTTCTCTGTGTGTGTGTGTGTGTGTGTGTGAAGGTCAGGATGAATGCAGAGCTATACTGCGACACATCTGATGAATCTGAGGAGCGAATAGATGTAGTTTTATTATTATTATGAATAATATATTAGGATAAATGATGATCATAGGTCGAGGCGTCAGATGTCTGTGGAAGAGCTGAGAGAAACCGTCCACCCACAATAACACAATTCTCCTTTTGACCTTGTTAATGCGCTTTTTAAGTGAGAAAATGTATTTATTTTAAATATATTTTTAAACATGCATAAGATTATAGTAATAATAATAATAATTTAATTAAAAGTTATAAAATGAATTTTAAATAAATTAAATACACGTTATATGTCTATAGCAAAGTAAATTTTTTTTTGCATAATTTGCAAGTTTATCAATATGCATAAACTACACTGTAAACAATAATTTTTCATAATAATAATTAAATTAAAGGTTATAAAATTAAGTAAATTCAACTAAATACACTTGTCTATAGCTAATTTATTGTTTTATGTTGTTTTTTTCCTTTAATTTAGAGACAATATAATTTTATCAATAAGCACACTGTAAAAATATTTTCAGACTCGTTAAAACAAAGATAACTGGAGTACATTTTACAAGAAAATAATATTTCAGTCTTTAATGCACATTTTTTAATGCATAAATATATATTTTCAAACATGCACAAGATAGTAATAATAATTTAATTAAAAGCTATACAATGAATTCAATTCAACTAAATAAACATGTCTACCAAAGTTATTGTTTATATATTTTTTTTCTTCCTTAATTTGCAAGTTTATCAATAAGCATAAACTACACTGTAAAAAAATATTTTTTTAGAGTTATTGTTAAAACAAAGATTATTGGATTATTATTATTTCAGTTTCAAAATTAAATGCGTTATATAGGCTACTTGCTGTTTATTCTTGAGTGAAAATTGTAAATTCTACACAACATTTATTAGCACCTCCTTTCTTTTTTTCTGTTTTTTATCATTTTGCCCATATTTTGTGACTTGGAGAGAATATTGTCCTATCCTAACAAACCACACATCAATGGAGAGATTATTTATTCAGCTTTCATATGATGTATACATCTCAATTTAAAAAAATTGACCCGTGTGACTGGTTTTGTGGTCCAGGGTCACATATGTGCAGAATGTCTCATAAGTTGGGCTCTGACCCCACTGGATTCTCTCTGATCTTGATCTATAAATAGATTTTACTTCATGAGTTGGGGACCGAGATCGCTCCATTAATTCTGTTTGAAATTAGATGTCAGTGTCCGTTCTACTAATTGACTTTTACGGCGACAGGCCTGATTGACTCATCACTCTCTTCCTCTGTTATCCGCTTCTCTTTCATCCCGTCTTTTTCACCTTTGGCAGAACATAAATGGAAAACACCTTCACAGAGACACCATCGTGCTCAACAGAGAAACGTGCAGCTTGGAGTTTCGCTAAAGCACTCGGATGAATTATTCATGAAAAATGTTTGTCATTTGCATTGCAAAGTTACATCTAAATTGTGCTTTTGCAGAGAAACTGTCTCGTGGGTGTTGTTTACTTCATGTAAACCGTTACCGATAGTGACGTCACAACATATCAGAAAAACAACATTTTCCAAAGAAAATATGAGTTCTGGCTGCTATAGGCCATTGCTATGCGGCACTTACTAGTATATTCTGGGTGGTTGCTAGGGTGTTGCTATGTGTTTACTAGGGATTACTGGGTAGTTGCTACAATGTTGCTGTATGGTTTCTAGGATATTCTGGGTGGTTGCTAGGGTGTTGCTATGTGTTTATTAGGGATTATTTGGTGGTTGCTACAATGTTTCTGTATGGTTTCTAGGATATTCTGGGTGGTTGCTAGGGTGTTTCTATGTGTTTACTAGGGATTACTGGGTAGTTGCTACAATGTTTCTGTATGGTTTCTAGGATATTCTGGGTGGTTGCTAGGGTGTTGCTATGTGTTTACTAGGGATTACTGGGTGGTTGCTACAATGTTGCTGTATGGTTTCTATGATATTCTGGGTGGTTTCTAGGGTGTTGCTATGTTTACTAGGGATTACTGGGTAGTTGCTACAATGTTGCTGTATGGTTTCTAGGATATTCTGGGGGCTTTCTAGGGTGTTGCTATGTGTTTACTAGGGATTACTGGGTGGTTGCTACAATGTTGCTGTATGGTTGCTAGGGTGTTGCTATGTGTTTACTAGGGATTACTGGGTGGTTGCTACAATGTTGCTGTATGGTTTCTAGGATATTCTGGGTGGTTGCTAGGGTGTTGCTATGTTGTTACTAAGATGTTTCTATACAGATGGTAGGGATTTCTGGGTGGGTGATTGGATGTTGCTTTAACGTTACTAGGGAATTATTGGTGGTTGCTAGGGTGCTGCTATGCAGTTCCTGGGGTATTTTGGGTGGTTGCTTGGATGTTGCTATGTTGTTACTAGGATATTCTGGGATGGATGCTAAGGCTTTGCCAGGTGGTTAATAAGGATTACTGTGTGTTTGCTACAACATTGTTGTATGGTTTCTAGGATATTCTAAATTGTTGCTAGGGTGTTGCTATGCAGTTAGTAGGGATTTCTAGGGGGTTTCTATGGCATTATTAGGTGGTTGCTGGACGGTTGCTCACGAATATCATTCAGGTCTGTAGCACAAGCATTTAATGCTTAGTGTGAGCAGTCAGTTCATATCCATAACCATGAGTATGAGCTGTACTCGAGCGAACACCATTAATAACAGTGTGCAGTCTTTAAAATGAGGTTTGCGGCCAAGGTGACGCGTGTTAGTGAAGAACATGGAGAATTATGGGTCTAATACTAGCATCCGTCTCACTTCACTGAGGATCTCTCTCTCTCTCTCTCTCTCTCTCTTTTTCTGTAAAGAACAACAGTCGTGTCGCAGAGAAGTAAACATCCCTTGTATCTCCTACACATTTAATTTTTATCTATACCGTATAATAAACCTTTCAAGGTTTGCCCCAAGGCTCTTAAGTTATGATTCTGTAGAAGCCTGAAGTCACAAGTCCGTGTTTAACTCGTTCTCCGGTTATCAGATGAACTCTCATTGTCATTTGTGGAGCGTTTTCGTCACGTTAAATCCCTGTGCTCTGGTTTTATCTGCAGGATGAAGGACAGATGAGGATATCTCTATAGAATCGGTGAGAGAGAGGTAAAGGGCAGGTCGTTGTAAGAAAAAATGATGTGGACGTCGAAGATCTCAAAAATGAAGTTTATTCCAGCAAAGTAGTGGCAAGGTACACAAAAGCACCTTGGGTTCACCGGCGTCAGAATGAACCCAGAACATCGAAATCTCAAACCTTTTATCATAATACAGTTTACAACTCTTAATGTAAATTAAGTTGCTCTTATTGTGACAGCTGTGGTCTGTATGTTAATGAAGTTGAGACACCCCCTTGTCTGAGAAGATTCTCTGTGTCCCATTCCCATTCTACAATTGATTACCATTTGTTCAGGATTTGATCAACCCCAAATGGTCAACTCTTAATGTAAATGAAATCAGAACAGCAAAAGGTTTAGATGATACAATCTATCTGAAGTGATCACATCTTTGATCTTGTGTTGAAACAGAACGGTCAAATGTTTAAGGTGATTTGAAGTCCCTGTAATCAAAATGGTGGTTGGTTGCCCTCTGTGATATTTACATATTACTAAGATTGGATGTAATTGTCTCTATATGATAATTAAGCTCTTTTAAGTGAAGGAACATTTTGATATAAATGTATATATTGGAGTGGAAGTTGGATCGGGGCAGACTATAATTTCTTACATCGTAGAAAGGAAAATAGATGGAAAGGAGCTGGAGAGGTTAATAGACTGATGAGAAGATGGTCTTTGAACTTTGACCTTCCCGGGTTATTGACGTCACCAACCCCACATTTACATAAACCCCGCCCCCGGAACACGATTTATAGATTATCAAGACAGAATATGCTAATCAATGACTAGAAGATAGACATAAGCTTCATAAATTCATTGTCTGACTCCGGTTTGAACATAAAAGGCTAAAAGTTTTTTTAAATGTTCAGTGCATGTGTGTCATGAGCTATTGAAGCTCCGCCCCCTGTGCCGGGAGCAGCAGCTCATTTGCATTTAAAGGGACAGACACAAAACGGTGCGTTTTCGCTCACCCTCAAAAAGTGACAAATTTAACATGCTCTATAAAAATACCTGTTGGGTATTTTGAGCTAAAACTTCACACACACACTCTGGGGACATCAAAGACGTATACCACCCCTTTAAGATATTAAGTAGAGATACACAGATATCGGCCCATTATTTTCACTATTGTTTAAAAATAGCCGATGATCAGGGCCGATTATATTCTGTCAATTTAAAGTGTGCGGAAAAACGTGTCATACTATGTGAAGAAAATGTATCTCGTGTTGATTTTAGGGCAAGTTAATGTTAAAATTACGTGATTTTAAAAGTATGCTCTATTTGACCCTATGAGTTTTTCCCTATACTAAATATTATTAGTGAACAATGTCACTTAACGTTGCATTTACCTCAGAAACAGTTCACACTAGAGAGGAGCTTATTTACGGTTAATTATATATGTATTTGAATTAATTTGCCATGAAGACCAGTGTTAAAAGTGTTCAAACTACCTTATGCACAGCTGGGTTTTAAACAAACATTTCAGTTTATGTTTGAGTGTAATTATTATTGGCCTATCTGAAAATAAATAGCAGTTTAATGGAAATATCTCTGTTGTTAATTGTAACCTCTAATATATAGTGTACAAATGAGAGGGTTCCCTTTATATATTTGGGAAAGATTTTTTTTCCTCAAGAAATCAGATAACATTCTGAATAATCGGTATCGGGAGAGAAATTTAGTATTGGTGCATCTCTAATATTCAGTCTTGTTTACTGAAACTTTTTATTAAAATTAAGTGACTTTATGCTAAAAATATTTTTTCCAATGAAGCTTTTGCCTTTGGATTCAGTTTATTTTTCTGACCCCATCTGCAGATTTTTGTGTGTGCTTAAACTCACTTAATTTTGATCAATTTGTTCAGGCAACAAGACTCAATATCTCACATGTTGATGTCTCCAAAAATGTATGTTGATTTTAGACTTCTTTGTAAGAGGTGGACAAAGTACACAACTTCCTTACTGAGTAAAAGTACAGATACTACTGGTCAAATATTACTCCGTTACAAGTAAAAGTTGTAAAGACTGATTTTTACTTAAGTAAAAGTACAGAAGTACTCATTTTTAAAGTACTTAAGTATAAAAGTAAATGTCAATGCATTGTTTTATTATCGTTGCATTGTTGCATGTAATAACCAATTTACAGTAACTTATGCCTCTGAATCTCTGCTTACCCTCATATCAATATCACATTTATTTCTATAACACAGTTCCAGTCGTGGGATTGAATAAGTCACTCAATAACGTCCACAATGGTTTCGGACACACAAATGGCTGTTCCCAGTTTTTTTGGCTTTTATGAATATGTTAGCCTTGTTATCTATAAGCTAGTGTGCTCCAAAACAATGACAAAATTCGCATTTAAGACCAAACCCAACGTTGAAAACTAAAATCATGTTGATGTCAGAATCCAATGTCAGATTGACGTTAATCTCCAACGTTGGACAGATGTTTATATTGTGGTTGAAAATCGGTTGACGTCAGAAACCAACATCAGTCGAGTTCTGGCGTCAACCAGACTTTCATTTCCAACCAAAATGCAACACAAATCATCCCTGACGTTACTACTCTACTCAAGGACCTGACAGAAATGTAGTGGAGTAAAACGTACGATATTTGGTCTTTCAAATGTAGTGAAGTTAAAGTAAAAGTTTCCAGAAAAAATAATACTCAAGTAAAGTACAGATACTCAAAAAGTGTACTTAATACAGTACTCAAGTAAATGTACTTTGTTACTGTCCACCTCTGCGACTGAAAAACAAGACAAAAATACTGAGGCAGAACTGAACTGAAGGACAAAGTGTTCGAGTCATTTTGAGAACACAAAACAGGATTTCATGCTCTGTTGATATAAGTGTATCATACGGCACAGTTCTGATCTTAATATTTGTGTGTTATTTGTCTGAGTTGTAGTTCTGCATTATATACACTGCCTCTTGCTGTTTTTTGTGGTCGCCTCGACCGCTCGGTGAATGACAGCGGTGTGTTTGATTGACAGCCTTGAACCCCACTGCATGATGAGTGGCACCTTGTAAAGGGCGTCTTGTAAAGCGCTCAGTAATTGCGGTTGTAAACGGCACTGCAGCAGAAAGCCTTCAATCAATACCAGTGCATCTGCTCGACTCCACCCGTGAGATCACAATCATCAAACCATTACGCTGAGAGGGTCTAAACAATCACTAATGTTACCTTTCAATAAACTCCTGGCTGCACGGCAAAAACGTCTTCCTCAGTGTTTTTCTCTTCTTAAATCAAGATACATTAGAAGCAAAGAGAGTTAATGCTTAAAACAAGAAAAATAAATGTTAATTCCCATAATGCAATGTGCTTTAAATTTCCACTGATGAATGAGATCATGTTCAACATCTCTTTCTTGATTATTTAATTGAACTGTCAGACATTAGAAAACTTCCAACACCAAAAAGGTATTAAAAATGCAAATACTATTTTTAAGATTGTTTATGTGTTGAAATAAGTCTCTTCTGCTCACCAAGGCTGCATTTATTGATCAAAAATACAGTAAAAATACAGTGAAATATTATTACCATTTAATTAACTGTTTTCTATGTGAATATAATGCAAACTGTAATTTATTCCTGTGATCAAAGCTGAATTTTCAGCATCATTAGCATCATAAGATCACATGATCCTTCAGAAATCAGTATAATATTATGATTTGATGCTCAAGAAACATTTATGATTATTATTAATGTTTAAAACATTTTGTGGAAACAGTGATTCATTTTATTTTTCAGAATTCTTTGATGAATAGAAAGTTCAAAAGAACAGCATTTATTTGTATCTTTTGTAACATTATACATTTCTTACATCAATTGAACACATCTTTGTTGAATAAAAGTATTAATTTCTTTTAAAAAAAGGTAAAAGATCTTAATAACCCAAGCTTATGTATTTCTGGGATGATAACTGAACTAAATATACTGTTAAACATGTATCTGTGTTACAAGTAATGCGAGTTAGGCTACATAATCATATTTCTTTTTTAAATAACTACTAAAATTACTTTTAAATTTACAACAAAATATCTGATTCAAATAAGTAATGCAAGTTTCCCCATGTATTGACTGAGAGCTCTCCTGTTCTCCTGTTGAGAGAAACCATGAGTAAATGCAGAGGCGTTGTGGGAAACATGAGGGTTATTATTATAGTTCTAGACTAAATGTGAGCATTACTCATCTCACTGGCACAAAAAAACAGATTCAATATCCCCTCAAAATGAATTAAAACAGTGAAATGCAAACTCAGAACAAGCAGTAATGTTATATAACACAAATATACTTTATGTATTTAACTTCACTTTAATAACCAATGTCTTTGCTGCTGGCCTTCGATGATCCAGTTTATCCATAGGTTACTGATCAGCAAAAATGACTTCAGATAAACATCACATTTGTGTTTCATTTTGTTGTTTTTATTGCTGAAGTAAGAGTTGATCTTGCTTCTCCTGCGTCCTATTCTTCTGTGATCCATAAAGGTTTGTGTGCAGCGCCCTCTACTGTACAGGAGTGAATATACATTTCCTTCAGCTTTACACCATGTCCTAACCAGTATAGACAGTATATAAACTGGACACAAGCGACCCCATAGTTTTCAACCAAGCGGGTAATCCATCCGCCGAAACCGAAGCTTCCCCGGGCGCCGCCGTTGTAGCATCACCTGCTGTTAGCACTCCATTAGTCTCAGCCTCAGACGTCACGCCCACGGAGCGTTGGCTAAACGTCTGATGCATATGGTACACTTAACTGGGAAACACTTCAGGAATGTCGAAGTCGTCATCTGATTGGTTGAATTTTATCGGATTTTCCGGGGGACGCGAGTGTCGCGTTTATTTTCGGTCCGCCGGGAAACAAAGCGCAGACGTGTGATTGCGGGAGAAAAACTGTTGTGTTTACATGAGTGACGATGAGCATTTATCAAGATCAGCTAAACGTAGGATTCTCAAAAGTATGCGAGGTTCACGGCATAGACTCTTTAAGAGATGTCCAGGAGTTTTGTTTGAGGGCACTTAGTGGAGACTTGTTGCACGCCGGTCTGTTGTTGTGGGGACATTTCCACGCCCCGAAACGTGACGCTGAACGAAACGAACTGTAATTGGTTGTTTGACATGTCGGTCAAAACGGCTTTATGGGCGGCGCCTTGGCCAAAGAAAGCTGCTATGATTCCAGACCTTCAGCCGTCAGTCTGAAGGTCTGGCTACGCGAGACTAGCATCCCATTGACTCCCATTCATTTTGGGTGTCACTTTGACAGCGAATAACTTTACATCTGAGGCGTTTAAAGACTCCATTTGTCCATTATTTATTTCTAAAGAAACACTACAACGTATAAAGGCTCCATTACCTTGTATTTTACGTTACGTAGAAGCTGTTTTTTGTAAAAAAAGGCTAACGATTGCGTCAAATCATAACACACGACTCTGTCGCACAGTGGAGACATAACCGTATAAACCGGCGGAGAAGCAATCGGGGGACGTGGAGCATAAAGTCTGATAAAGTCAAGAGAGAAGCCCATAGAGAGTGATAAAGTTGCTCCTGCTGCTCATGTACAGCTAATGCTCACGCTCTCCGTCTCTGCGAGATTCGGAAGGAATGATTCAGATTTCTCTCGGCACAGCTACTAGAAGACTGACAGCTGTCAGACACACGTCACATCTACGTCCATCAAGCTCAGTTTGAGCCTGCCCAGTTCGCCTGGCCATCAGGAAGTGATGCTTCTAATTAACGGAGAAAAAGTAAAGTCAAATAGAAGCACTCACTTCCTGATGGCCGGGCGTATTAGCATTAGCTGTCCATGAGCTAGCAGCAGGAGCAACTTATCACTCTCTATGGGCCTTCTCCCTGGACTTTATCAGTGTGAGGGACCAAGCAGTCAAGGAATGAGGACCAGAGAAATAGGTTCCCAAAAAATATATTTTTTACTGAATACAAAAAATCATATACAAAAGTTTCAACAAAAAAAGGAAAACAAAGTCCAAATTATCAAAATAAATGTTAGGCCTATTAAAGAGATCAACAGAACAAACTAAACTCAAACAACTGAGTACATGTAAAGACAAACTGAACTGATCTGCCAAGCTAAACATCAAGGACACATTTATACAAATGGACTAGTCCACAATAACACATAAGGGAAGACAAAAACAAACAACTTCACTAATACAACGACAAAATCAATCCCAAAGCTAGTTAAACATTTACATTATAATTAAGTGCATATTCTAACACAAATAATCAATCTTGGAAAAAGAACAAGCAATTAGAAAAGAAAAAATACCAACACAACCATTCGAGAACCCCACGCCCCCACGGTATATTATCACTGTTGCTTTTACAGCTACAAAGCTGGAGCAGGAGCACTAAATGATATTCAAAGTCACATGACACGCTTTTAACATAAACAGCGCCTGAGATTATCAGTGCCACCACTTTGCGTTTGTTGTTGCAGCGCGACGGCGCAGAAAAATAGAAACCGTTTCGCCGTCGCGGCTGGTTCAAACTCTGATTGCTTTTATCGCGCGTCACGTCGCGTGTAGTTATAGGGACACGGTGTTATTTACTTTTGCTCATTTCATTTTTGATGTGAAATGGCATTTACATTAGCCAAAAATATTTTATTCAAAATAAACAAGCAAGCCCAGCCCAGGTGAGAAAAATGTAGGCCTAACACATGACTTTCCATAAAAAGAAACCAAGTATCCGCAATTAGTTATTATGTATACTTTTAAAAGTAACTTTCCCCATCACTGGTGCCTTTTGGTTTCATCAGTCACTGTAGAGTAAATCTAGAACTGCATCCCCAACAGCCGAACGTAACCGTGATCTCCGGATAAATTGAGTCTCGAGCACTTCTCTTATGAAGACACCGAAGCTCCTCCTGAATAACCAGTTTTGTGAAGATCCATTAGGTGAACATATTGAAATCCTGAGGAGTGGAACCTGATCATATGCTTCAGCACATTCAGATGGAAGATCCAGACAGATCAAATTACCCAGAATCCCCTCTGACCAGCTTCCCAAAAATGCTTTCAGCAGGATTTGAACGATCAGGTTATCCTGGATTAGGGCAGATTAGATTTGATTATAGGATCAGAAGAAATTTACTATGGGATTATCGGGGGCTGATTAACACACACACACACACACACACACACACACACACACACACATACACACACACACACACACACACACACACACACACACACACACACACACACACACACACACACACACACACACACACACACACACACACACACACACACACACACCACACAGAAAACAAAGGTGGAGGGAGGAAATGTTTTTGTTTCAGTTGTTGAACATGTAGACCTAAAAATAGTTTTAGTTTTTACATTTAAATTTTGAGATTTTATTCCATTTTTTATTCAGACTAATAAATTATGAACCATGTAAACAGAATAAGTGATCTTGTGAAACAAGCATCTTTCTGCCAGTTGTGGTACTTTGCTGCCTATGCTGTATATCACACCGTACAAACAGACTAACATCGCTACCAGCTACACACACACACACACACACCACACACACACACACACACACACACACACACACCACACACACCTGAACGAGATTCGTGACTCGTATGATAAATCATGATGACTCTACTATGACTGTAATCCCTCTATGACTCTCTCTGACATCATGGCTTTCTCTTTCTGTAGGTGCTGTATATTTTTTTAAATAATTTTGCATAAAGATTTGTTTCTTTATTTTTGAATGAAAGAGTATGCATAAAGAACAGTTAGGATGTTTTGTAATAACAATTGAAGTTTAAACACTGTAACACATTATATTTAAATATCTTTTAAATATACACATTATATATATAAAAAAAGACTTATATTAATTATATTATGTGTATATATATATATATCCTCTTTGGTTTCGTGGTAAAAATATGACTGGAATTGTTTTTATTATTAATGCCATCCATTCATTCATTATAATTTAATTATCATTAATTCATGTTTCTGTGTGTGTGTTTAGGTTGGAATGGGTGGAAATCATCGAGCCGCGCACGCGGGAGCGCATGTACGCTAACCTGCTCACGGGCGAGTGTGTTTGGGACGCCCCGCGGGCGTGCGGATCAAGCGCAGCGGACAGGGACCAGTGGTGGGAGCTTTCGACTCCAAAACGTCCCGGTTCTACTACTATAACGCCTCTACCCAGTGCACCGTTTGGCACCGCCCACAAAGCTGTGACATCATCCCGCTCGCTAAGCTTCAGACGCTGAAGCAGAACACCAACATGGCTCCGCCCGCGACCACGACCAGCGCCGACAGCAGCCCGGCCCGCAGCGCCGTCAGCACCACGTCATCACAGGAGCACGAGGAGAAGACGTCCACCGCCCGAGGAGGGAGAGAGGTGAGTCCGAAGCTTTGAAGCGTAGTTTTTCATGTTTGAATGTTCATTATTTTCAAAGGTGACATATTATACCCCCCTTCACAAGATGTAATATAAATCTATGGTGTCCCCAGAGTGTGTTTGTGAAATTTCAGTTCAAAATACCACCCAGATAATTTATTATAGCTTGTCAAAGTTGCCCCTTTTTGGGTGTGAGCAAAAATGTGCCGTTTCCGCGCGTGTCCCTTTAAATGCAAATGAGCTGCTGCTCCTCCGCCCTGTCAGAAGACGGTCCATCCTTTACACGAGCTTCGGATTGTTGAGACAGTTGGGATCGCGTTCAACAGAAGTTATTCTTTATTGAGAACTCAGCTGTACGGGCTGCAGTACTTCCAACATTATCTAAATCTAAAACAGTTTACATTGCAATTTTATCTACATTCCAAGGAGGAGGAGACTTCTGGGGTGGAGACAAATTCAAACAAATCATACGAAAAGCAGGGAGGGGTTGATTCTATCCAGCGAAAAACCTGTATTGCAGGTTATATAGATTGCTCAGGAGAAACCGAGCAAATCAGCTATTGTATTGCTAATCCAATCATCCTGACTTGATTGCTCAAACCTTAACATTATCATAGAGACAAAGGCACCGCTGTACCTTGAGCTTAATGGTCAGGAAGTGCATAAAGACAAAAGCTAATGTCAGACTCCTGAATTGCTTGACTTAATCTTCATCTATACCTTAAATGCTAAAATCAGTATTCTTCAACGTGATGTTTAGGTAAGAAAGCATATCTGAAAAAGATTCCTAAAATGTGTTATTCTTCAGGATACTCCGGAGAGAGAGGTGAGATGAAACATTTAGGAGCGCATTAAAGGGGTGGTTGATTATGATTTTACTTTTCTAACTGTAGTTAGTGTGTAATGTTGCTGTTTGATCATAAACAACATCTGCAAAGTTACAACGCTCAAAGTTCAAAGCAAAGGGAGATATTTGCTTTTAAAGAAATCGCTTTTAAGACCTACAACAAACGGCTGGTAGAGACTACACGACATTCCTCACTGGTTAGTGACATCACAACCCTAACATTTACATAAACCCCGCCCCCTGAACACGATTTATAGATTATCAAGACAGAATATGCTAATCAGTGACTAAAAGATAACTACACATAAGCTTCATAAATTCATCAACTAACCATTCAGAAATGTCCTGTTGCTTCTACATGTTGTCTCTTCTTCTTGAGTCTCTCCATCATTGTCTGACTCCGGTTTGAACATAAAGGCTAAAAAAAACAAAACAAAATCAGTGCATGTGTGTGTGTTTTTGTGTGTGTGTGTGTGTGTGAGGTAAAAGGACAGGAGCTCGTGAAGCTCCGCCCCCTGTGCCGGGAGCAGCAGCTCATTTGCATTTAAAGGGATACACGCAAAAACTGTGTGTTTCTGCTCACCCTCAAAAAGTGACGACTTTAACATGCGATATAAAAATATCTGTGGGGTATTTTGAGCTAAAACTTCACACACACACCACACTCTGGGGACATCAGAGACTTATTTTACATCTTGTGAAAAGGGCGTTATACCACCGCTTTAAAAAAACTAAAACTTGGAGTGTAGTTAAAACGTGTTTTTCCTGCTTAAATGTTGATTATGTTCCTCATATTCTCCATTGTTGCGGCTCCTCTCTTCCCAGTCTGTCAGTAACATTCTGTTTACTTCCTGTCTCTATGAAGCCCCTCCTTCTGAAAAGCACACTGTGCTCTGATTGGTTGTCTGGATCAGTGTGTTGTGATTGGTCGAGCTCTTCGAGTGTGTTTGGGAAATGCCCCGCCCCTTAATCGCCAGTTTAACACACTACTAACTAACTCAATCAGGCCCCGCCCCTTTATTCTGCATATTAATTATTTAAATGAGGAATATTGTGATGTGTTCGTTCCCGGAAGAAACTCAAGACTACAATGGAGGCGTTTCAGGAGTTCAGAAACACCGACTCTGATATAGAGAAGAACTCCCAAACTTTTTCATGCTCAAACAGCAACATTACCCACACTAAAGAAAGAAGAACATGGAAAAAAAGCAGAACAGGTCCTCTTTAAACTGTACTATCAATCCATCCATCCATCCATCCATCCATCCATCCATCCATCCATCCATCAGCCAGACAGACAGACAGACAGACAGACAGACAGACAGACAGACAGACAGACAGACAGACAAGACAGAACAAAAATATATTTGAGGCAAATGCGAGTGAAACGCTCACACTGTCGAGTCCTGGAGGAACTGTGAAAACATCCAGAATCCCTTTAATTTCCCCCTGGCCATCGCTGAGACCCAGACGACATCGGAGGAAGTCAGATCTCACTTAGTTTGAGCATTTGAGCTAGTTTCCACGTCCCTGTCTAATGGTGCATCCCATTACAGCCAGTCTTCAGACGCTCTTAAAGTCGGACAATTCTTGATTTTATTTGTTTCGTTAGATCATCGCTGTAAGTGGTTTTGATAGCTTGACTGGACCCAGAAATAAATAGCTTCCTGTCTCATCTTCAATATATGTGCACAATACAATGAATGCTGTTTTTGCAGTGTATAGTATGAATTCTCTGTACACTAGAGATCCACCGATATGAACATTTTGCTGATACCGATAACCGATATATTGTGCAGATAATCTAAATCTATAATTTTGAGAGCCTGATTACAAAAACAAAAGTCTCATCATTAAAGGCCATGTCCCAAACACACTTATATAATGTTTTGTTATAAATTGATGTACAGTAGCCTATATATGACAGATTTAGCATTTTACTGTATTTCTTTTTGAAGTGATTCCAATCATATTTCAAGCAATTCAAACCCATCATGTTGATCAGTCGCATCTAAAGCGTTTTAGCTGAAGGAAATAACACATTATTTATCGGCTTTAATATATCGGCCAAATTGTCCTATCAGGCCGATAACGTTAAAAATGAATATATCATATATCGTGCATCCCTACTATACAATATGTTGATTTTCTTTATGTCGAGTAGAGCACAACAGTCTGAAAATCCCACTTACTAGAGAAAGCAATAACATACACTCCTGGTCAAAAAAGTTAGAAAATTACCATTTTTAAATGTTCCGAAAGAAGTCTCTTATGCTCACCAAGGCTTTTGACCGGGGAACCTTTCAGACCAGATGCATCGTGAGCTTTCACTTCTTCTATGACCATCATGGTCCACTACCATATCAATCCCCACCGTGATCGCCAAGTGCAACATGTGTTGTGCAACAACACACATACAAGGTATAAACATGCAACTAACTGATAATCAGTAGGCTACAGAATATTTTATTGTTATTATATATCCAAAAGAGAACTGTTTTGATCAACTCCCAAAAGTTAACAAGTTAAGTGCACTGAAATACCATTCTAATTACTAGTAAAAGTAATACCTTTACAAGAAAATTTCATGAAATATTGATTTGTTTATTTTTAGATTTCATAAGACCTGGAGGTAAGACCCAACCCTCTCATATACTATATAAACAGAAACATTCTTTGTCAGAAACATTCAACGTTGACACTTGCTTGAGAAGTTGAAGTCGTTCTCTATCTCCGTTGCTTCTAGCCACGGTGGATAAAAATGGTACGGTCCACAATAGGGGTGTCTGAAATGAAATCGCTTTACATTAAAATGTTCCTACAGTGAAAATAGGTGTTGACATGTATTGTAACTGTAATTATATTTTATCACAATATCAGAAAAATTGTCTGACCCCCCCAAAAACTGATATTTTGGTCCTTTTGGGAGGTTACTGGGTCTTCATTGGGGGGTATAGTACCCACCATTACCCCCTGTAATTCGAACTATGCTCTGAGGTTCTTATACAATGAAATATGCTTCTGTGAAAGCCACAAACACAGTGTGATTTTGCATTTCACTGCTGAATTCTTTCCGGAAAGCAAGAGAAGTGGGCGGTCGGTGTTGCACTCAGCATTTGCACGCTTATGCCGGATGGCTGGATGCTTAATAGTGAGAGATGTTTATGAATTTGCATGCACATGAAAAAAAAAACGAAGAAGAATGAATTAAAAGGTAATATTGAAAGACACAGCTGTTATGCTTTAAGATTTATTATTCAAACAGTGTCGCACTTAAATAGTTTCATCCATGAGGAACGCGGGACGGGAAAGGGAGGGTCGTGAAATGATTTTGTATGACAGAGGAGGAGGAGGAGGAGGAGGCCGAGGGAATGAAAGAAGAGAGAGCCATAGAATGTGTAAATTGATTTGAAGGTCGGATATCCATGAATAATTAATATCCAAAAGAAAACACTGCTCACTTTGTAGTGGGTCTCTTGCTTGGGAGAGAGACTGAGTGAGAGATAAGTTTCTTGTGTTCGGAGTTTTTAATCCGGCTGCAAAGGACACACACACACACACACACACACACACACACCACACACACACACACACACACACACACACACTTGGCTGTGTAATCCAGTCTGGTCATGGGGAGCCTTCATCGGCCCGTCGTGGCCAAGTGCTGAATTGATTTTACACACTTTTTTTCTCTTTAACGCTCAGAGGCCTTTTCTGTGCGCTTTAAAACTCACAGACCTCATAGATTTAGATCTTTAAAAAATGGCCTTTGAAGGACTGAGATTTTTAGTGGTGCTTGATCTGAAGTCAAACATCACTTTTATTACTGCTCGTTAGTGTTAGTAATTTGAACAAGCCTAACATTCTCATTAAAATATTGAAACAACTTTCTTTCAGCTGATATGTGACCCTGGACCACAAAACCAGTCACATTATTTTTTTTAAATTGAGATTTATAAACCATATGATAGCTGATTAAATAATCTCTCCATTTATGTGTGGTTTGTTAGGATAGGACAATATTTGGTCGAGATACAACTATTGAAAATCTGGAATCTGATGCAAAAAAAATGTAAACATTGAGAAAATCTCCTTTAAAGTTGTGCATTTATGTTCACGATTGTGTTGCATTCACTCACAAAAATACATGTTTTATATATTTACGGTAGGACATTTACCTGAATATCTTCATGGAACATGATCTTTACTTAATATTCTAATGATTTTTGGCATAAAAGAAAAATGTATAATTTTGACCCATTCAATGTATTGTTGGCTGTTTTGTAGGGTTTGTGGTCGAGGTCACATATCATCAATCCCTCTTGTTAAATAGAGACACTTTGTATAACTTTGTTCATGGAATATACTTTTTTTTTCTCATTGAATAACTTGTTTCACTTGGAAATTCATCGTATTTGAGAAATAAAATGTTTTGTGATCATTTCAGAGCGAGACATCTTTTAACATGGGTATAGAAGTTGTTCGTAGTATTAAAACTGACGGGTTTATTTCGCTGTTATTTTAAGTGTGGTTTTAGTGTTGTGTTTTTATGGTTGTCTTTATGTGTTTTATATATTGTACAGCACTTTGTTCAATGGTCAGTTGTGTAAAAGTGCTTAATAAATAAAATAAACGAAACATCTTAGGACTGGAAAGTGAGTTTTGAAGATTAGGAGAATGTCTTACAGAGCAAAATAAGCTTATTTTATTCCAAATAAATGTTCATATTTTATTTTATTTTACATGGTATGACCCCTTTGACAAATAGTAAAGACATTCTTATTCAATTATTAGTCTTATTTTCTCTTTTCTGTTTAATAGTAAATAAGATTTGGTTACTTTTTAATAAAGGGTCCGTATTGTAAAATAAATAAGAAGAACATTTGTTTTTATTAAAATAATAAAGATGAATCATAAAGAAAATCTGATTTTGTTAGAAAATAGTCTTATTTTTCTTTGCCCTTTAATAATAATAATAATAAAATTAATAATAATAATAATAAACTGTTTATTAAAGGGGATATATCATGAAATTAAGTAAAATAAAATAAAAATATAAAGATTTAAAAGATAAAATAATATATATAAAAATAAATATATAGAATTTAGATAGATAAATAGATACAATAAATATGTATTTAATTAAAAAACATATATCTATAATATATTTTATTTGACTTTACTTTTCATTGATAACCCACTGTAATCAATATTAAAAACAGTCTTGTGTTCTCTGTTCAGGTTTCGATGGGGCACTGGCACCAGAGAGAGGATGCTCATCAAGGTGTCGGACCGGGAACCCAGTTTTCTGACGCAGGGAAACGGATACTCCAGTTCTTCCCCACGATCCAGACTCTCGTCTAGCACCGCCCCATCGGACCCCGAAGCCCCGCCCCTTTCCCTGCAGGACCGACCACATCACAGTCTCCATTCATGAAGAGGGCGGAGTTAAGCGGCACTCAACGCCGATGCTCGGGCGATTCCCCAGCCATCATCCCCTCGCTATGCGTACGAGCCTCCTTTATATACGAGGAACCGCCCTCGGGATTACCAGTCCCCGCCTATTTATGAGGAGCCGCCCCACTGACATTGCACTGCGACCCCGCCTTTTTTGGTTCTGACAGATCTCCGGCACGAAAACCAGGTCTTTATCACTCGCCCAAGCAAAGCCCGTCTCCTTACGGTCAACTTGTGTTGACGAGACAGCGCAGCTCAAACGCCCGAGAAGACGCCGAACCAAGGCGATCGGGACTATAGCTCAAGTGGGCGGGACTATAGCTCAAGTGGGCGGGACTACAGCTCAAGTGGGCGGGACTACAGCGCAAGTGGGCGGGATTATAGGCTCAAGTGGGCGGGATTATAACTCTAGTGGACGGGAGTATAGCGCCGCTGGGGCGGGAATATGTAAAAACAACTAGTTTATGTTGAGCAATCTGGCTCCTCCCCTCGATTTCGCACGACTGAACGTTTGATGAGCTACGGGACCAGTTCAAATAGCCTATCGGCGGGATTTTCTTACGGTGGCTCTTTACGCTACAGCACAGTCACGACCTCAATGGTGGCAACAGAAAACGTAAGAACCGGAAGCCGTCTTTGCCGGGAGGAGAGGGGGACGGCATGGGATTGGGTCTCGGGGCGATGATCACTCAGGGCCCGGTTGGCATGGGAGGCTCAGCAGATGTTACATCAGCGAGGGGGGCGTGTCCCTCGGATCAGGGAGGGAAAGACGGGTATGAAAGTGACGGGGCGACGCCCCTGCCGCTGCCTGGGCCGGTGGTTCGGGGCGTTCAGCGAAGACAGAGGCGCTGGCGCAGCAGGAAAGCCACTGGAAAACGGGGCCACCCTGGACAGACTGGCATTTCCTCAGGCGCTTCTAGAAAAGAGTCTGTCCATGCAAACCAACCTGGCATCACCTGAACCTTACCTCCATCCCTCGCAGGTAATGCACAGATACATGCACACTATATCAGGAACTCAAAACATTAGGGGTATTCGCACCGGGTAGTTCATTTTTTTACATTTATGCATTTGGCAGACGCTTTTATCCAAAGCGACTTGCATTGCATTTCAAGTTTACATTCTTAGCAGTTCTTGCTTTACCTGGGAATCGAACCCGTGACCTTGACGTTGAAAGTGCCGACGCTTCTACTGTTTGAGCTACAGGAAAGTCTTGGGAACTAGCCACCAGGTTGGTAGTCACGCGTAGCCAGACCTTCAGACTGACGGCAGAAGGTC